>DVQM01002012.1:0-10805 GCA_018231645.1 Heliconius ricini | reverse complement strand
ACACCAGAGCGAAGAAATGGAAATATAAATTGAAGTAAATATTTCATCTTCTCGAGTGGAGGCCAATACAACAACCAGTCCATTTTACAGTCACACTTCGTGCCGCTGCGCCACGACTAGCCTCATAAAAGTATAGATTTTCAGTATATTTACATTTGATGTGTATAAATATTTTTTTCTTGAGGCATTACAGATTTATTACTTTTAAGCTTTTATGTAGTACAGTCCAGTCGTGGCGCAGGGCCACATCTGGCACTCACCAGGCAATGCCTCCGAAATGGAGAATAGGAGTGTTTATAAATAAAGCGTTATTATCAAAATCTATTTATTATTTGAGTTCAGTTAAGCCTCTAGCTACTGTCATAATAATTCAGGATAGATAGAAATATGTACACAATTATATGGGATTTTAAATAATTTGTATGTGTAATGGAAAGAATTAACTAAAGGCCTACATTGCCGAGGGCTGTAGATACTCGAAATGCAGACGCATCTTTCACAATCAAGAAATTTATTCGACTCGCGAGCGCCGATATAATAAAATATGCCCGCTACAGCGAACCCCATTTAGCAATTAACTTAACAAACAAACGTAATATATTGTGGTTAAATTTCAATACAAATGGCGGCCGTTCGGACGCCCGGACGCTTTTTGAACTTTACTTACAATAGGGTCTACGGAATGTCATTTTGGGAGTGTTGGTTGGAAATTAGGTAAATGAGAAAACTGTAGCTTTATTATTGAATCGTAATTTGGTTTTCATTCAATTTCAGTTATACCATTCCATTTATCATTTGGTCAAACCTACTCGTAAGTTGCATAAAAATTTACAAATTACGTTTACAAAGATGCCTGAGACCATTATCAAAATGACATTATACAATGTATATAAAACACACAACGACATAGTAAACAGCTATTCAATTCAATTCACTGTAAATACTGTTAATTCTAGAATAAGAAAAAAATACCAATACTTATTTTTTATTTTTTAAGATGAGAATTCAAGCTGACAACCCTAAAGAAGATAAGACGTGCCATTTTAAAGAGTTATAGGTTTAGCCAGCTCGAAATTATTTCTTTGAAATATTCTTGACGCGGGCTTCATTCCGCGATCAGGTTATTACAATAAGTTTTCTGCTAATATCGTTAAAGTATTTTAAATTTCACACTACAGCCGTACTGTTATACACCCGCATAATTGGCATCAAAAACGAATGTAATTGTATACTTAATTTATTGAAATAACAATATCAATTGAGACAGTCGTGGTACAGTGGGACAGCATTTTAGAGTAAATGTTGTGAGTGTGGGTTCATCTTTATTCGTAGAATTATATTTCAAATTATTAATTAACAAAGCGTGATATTGAACTCATTTCGCTACTCATTTCTCTTGAAACATTTTAATTAGCATTGCTTCCTTGTTTTGTCATTGCTTGTAGGGTTTTAATAGTTCGCATTGTAAACCTTAATATGCAGAAAAAAGAGGGGAGTTGCTCTTTAGGATTCCGTATTTTTTTAAGAAAACAGGAACCCTTATAAAATCACTTTATTGATCGTCCGTCTGTCTGTCAGTCTGTCTTTCTGTTACGAGCCTTTATCTTAGGAACATTTGGAGATATTGAGTTGAAATTCAAACAATATATTCGGATCTTTGGCTTCATGATTTTCTGGAAAAATCGTATCTGTACATTTATATAAAAAATACATTTCCGTTCATATCGCAAAAAAATACGTATTTCGACTGTAAACGCGACAGGCTTTGGGTTTAATTTTCATTCGAGAAAATGATTGTCCAGAACTCAGAGGAAAATGAGGAAAGGAAGTGACTTAACTCTAGGTTCCCGAATTCCCTCTGCCTGCTAATTGCGTGAGCTAAAATGCAATATAACACTAAGACGCCGTTGTGACGCAGTCGAAAATTAGCATACTTCTAAATCATTTAGAGAAATGTCTTTAGAATCAATTTTGACAACAGGAAACTTTTAATATAAGAGCTTTGCCATTTGGCATCAGATTTATCACCCAATGAAATATATAAAATAAATTAAGAAAATGCCAAACAAAATAAGTGATTTGTATGAAGGAATCATGAATAAATATGAAAAAGGCGTACATATAAATCATATAATAATCGTAGCAAGTAAGATGTGAGAAAAATATGACAACAATGTAGAGAAATGGTGACTAATAGATATTTATATATAAAGAATACCTCTGTACCTCTATATTCTTTTAATCTTCTTATTAAAATAGAATATATAACATTACATAGAAAACTATATACAATAACATATTCGTGTTATATTGTAATAGGTATATGATTTTTTTTTAATATTAAATCTCCTTAACATATTTAGAATGAATTTAATATGAGAAAAAAACCAACGTTAGGTATGCCGCGATCTGGTAAGTACTAACCTATAATCTAACATATAACATATGTATTTATATGTTTTAGTAGATATTTTCACATAAAGATGTTCAGAGTCACACTCAGAGATATCAGATAGATATTCAATTTACTGTAACTATCACATTTCTTTTATTCTTCCTTCCATTGTATGTTTTTATTAAAAGCGTAGATGTTTTTGTAACTTACTTATTACTATCATTATTTATTATTTCTTTTTCTTCAACTTGTTCAGCGTATTGAGTGTTACCAACTCTCCATTTTCTGTAGAATTTAGGGCGCGTGTTAAGCGTTCATCTGTAACGCCTTACTTTCGTCTCAATCAGAGCGAAATCATTTTAAGTTAGTCAGTTTTTATGTACACTACGAATACGTGCAGAGATCTAAGCTTAACCTTTGTCGTGATAGTAAAAGAAATCAGATACGTTTCCATAGCAGTGTCATAGTAATTTAAAAATGTTTACTGAACAGCAGAATATTGTATATTGTTTATATTATTGGTTATTTATATACAATGTCATGTTTTAGTTAATATATAGAAAAATAATAATATTTATTTTTTGTTTGATTAAATTGACTGTAAGAAAATGTTAATTCTAGTTAGGATCAAAATATAGTATAGTTCTACCCTATGTTTTTTCAGGTAAATTGACTATGCAAGGCCTTCTGCCACTCAGCGTTGCGCATATCTTAAAGAACGAAATTAAGTGACCTACTATTTTCTATCTCACAAATAAAATGAGATTTTTAAATATACTATACTTTACTATACTAGCTTCACGCTGTATCCCGAGCGGGGTTCTCAGAGAGAACGGAGTGCCGAACGCTACGTCTTTTACGGTATTTTTAAATATACTACACTCAATTCAGTTTCAATAACCCATTTTGTTTTTCATTGCAATTGGGTAAAATTACCCATACCAAAGATATCAACGCTCTTTCCTGTACTAATCTATCTATCTACCTATCTGAAATATACGTGCTTTTGGATGTCAAGTGAAACGGGGATGTAATCGCGCTCACAGCGGGTCGTCGGCGGCTAATAATTGTTTAATGAGACGCTCTTAACGTTACCAATCTCAGACATGAGTGTGGCAACTATGTACAGATACCAAGAGAATTCTTGACACATTTGTGTATTTTTTCATTTTTCTTCTTCTTTAGCTTTACTTTGTTTCCTAGAAAAAGCATGGTATACAAAAAGAATAGTGTGTTAAGATTTCCCAAGTTTTTCCCACGTTCCACGCGAAGTGGCGGTATTCAACAACGTGCTTTGTCATATTCCAGCGTGAGAAAATGAATATATATCATTTTTCCAAGAGGGAACCGAACCCCGTTTAACGTTGAATTTTAGTGAGACGTTGTGATGCTACGCCATAACGGCGGCGCTGTTCGTTTAACTTCTACCGTGATATTTTAATACTTGTATGGATTAAGAGTAATATTTATAAATGTACATAAATAAATCAATTTATAAATGTATGTATTTATTCATTTGCTAATTTACTAGTACTATTAAATGTGGTTGGTGTGGTGTAATTCTGAAAGCTGTACATGATTCTACAGAGAAATATAGATTGTAAAGCTATGAACAATATATTATTTACATACCAGATGCAGTTTATATTTCCGAAAGGAAGTATAACTTACCGAATTAATTAAAACAGTTATGGCCGCGTGTGTACTTGTGAATCAATAAAATCGATCGCTTAAGGCGGTGGGCGGATGGGCGGCGATGAGGGCGGACCGTCCCCTTTTAACTATTAATATAATAAAAATATTTTGGCTTTCAATTATATTGAGTATATATATAAAAATATTTTTATATATCTAAAAATAAGGCCAAATATATATGTTGTTTCCAATTTAATGAAATGATTGTTTTGCTTATTAATGATACTGCGGTTTTTTTTACAAATATACAATAAACAAAAATTATAAATTATCCAATCCAATTACCACTTTTCACCACCAAGATTATGCAACACATTTCGTAATTATTAATTCATTTATTTTCAGTCGCATGTTGCACCCATCCCGCATAAAGCCGGATAGGCAGGGAGACGACAGTTTCAAGATACCACTATTTATGCCTAAATTCGAGATATTACTCGTCTTTACTTGTCTTGAATGACGGAACTCAACGCCGTGCTCTGTTGTCAAAATCAAGAAATGAAGTAAATTTTCCCAATTGAAGATAAAACTTACAACCATCGTGTTTAGTTAGACGTGCCACGGTGATCTCTAACAATTTTATACTAAACATTTATAAATTAGTTCTTGCTTAGTAACAAAGCAAAGGACGGCGTTGAGATCCGCCACTTAACTAGCTATGACTCGAGAATTCGACGAAAAGTGGAGAACGGAAATGACTTGTCGGAACGGAACGGAAATGTCAACAAAGAGCCTTAACACTAGTACCCCAGTTCTTCAGCCGGGGTTGTGGAAGAAAAAAAAATTAAAAATGTATAAATTTCAATTGAAAAATATGTTTGACAACAAAAAAACTAAGAATTGATTTAATTACATTAATAAAAATATTATACAAACCGAATCAAAGAATCCAACAATATAACCAAATACGCAGAACATTATAATATGGGATCAAATAAAAAACACGGGAACGCCGCGCCCGTAAACCCATAAACAAATTTGTAACAATCAAATCGGTAATCTAGTAAATTACATCACAATGGTTACAGCCGGTTTTATTGCCTAATTATTTTGATTTGTTTTCTCTAATGAGAGCTATGTTACTCTCTATTAAATATTACTGCTCTATTTCACAAACCAAAATTTTAGTTTAGAGTAATTTCAAATCCTATGACGTTAGAAACAAAATGGACGTCGTCGACGTGAATTCTACAAATGTAATAAACTAGTTGTTATAGATATCATTAGTCCCCTAATTGTATGAAACACTCGCTTTGTAGGATATTTTGTTACGAAATTTTGGATCATTACTTTCTTGTTATATATCGGTAAACTAGCGGCCTACTGGAGGCTTCGCCCGCATGCTACCTATAATTCTTTTCTTATTTTATAATTCCGAACTGATTTACTATTTATTATATCATGTCTTATATTTATATATTATATCATGAGTAACTTGGTTTTATAATTCTGACAAAGAGCAATCACTACGTGGCTGCTTGAGGTGGCAAGGGCGCCTCTTGCGGGACTCGAGTCCAGGCTTGCAGCCGAAAACGTTCGGAAACTATACGTCCAAATTACATGCCATAAAAGTTAAAGCTTATCTTCATTAAATTTCCTCGATAATAGAATAACTTTTGCTTGTAAGTTTCAATATCCATGTCAAATAAAAAATTGTAAAATGTCACCTTGCTATTTTCAATTATTTTTTATCAGAAAAATCTTTTATTTTAGAACTAATGAAATTGAATGTTGTTGTAGTACAAATATATTTAACTATGTTTACAGCTTATGCGGATAACGTAATTTGATTTCGTTATTTGAGGCTAATTTACTAATGATATATATAACATTAGTTAGGTGAAACCTATAGCACTCCTGGGGATTGTAGCTTTCATACAAAACAAAAAAAGTAAATCTGATCAGTAGTTCCAGAGATCTTAGCGTTTAAACAAATAGATAAGCTAAGATAAGAGTTTGTTTCTCTTCTGTTCTAACTCTTCTGTTCTGTGTAACTCCAATGATGTGTAACTCGTAAAAAAGGCAGCGTACGTCAAGATAGCTCTCAGAGCGCAAATTATTCTCCGTCTTAATTGGCATATATCATTATAGCATTTACTAAAATAGTAAAAAATAAGAATAAAAAAGAATATGATTTTAAAAAAGAGATTATTTTTATATAATAATAGAAGTTAAAGCAAAAATACCACCAAAGATCCAATACCATATTAGATTGTTTAAATCTAAGAACAGTTCTCTAGCTGCCGCCGAATTCTGGAGGCAACGCGTGTTGAATGCTGAAACTCAACACCGCAGTTTGCCTCGTTATCAAAAAACTTAAAATATTAAATATTTAATTTTTTCGAGTGGAAAACGAACTTACGATTTTTCGGGGATTCAGCGTGAAGCTGAAAAAATAATAATTAATTAGTATTTTTTTTAATTATTGACGAATATTATTTATATGTGGCGCCGATCACAGAAATATGAAGACTCGAGACGCTAATACACCATGAAGACCCACGATATACCATAATTCATGCTATTAAGTTGATGACTTAACGAAGGCTTTGGAAATAGTTTGATTGTAGGAAACTAATTTTATTAAGTGACCATGTACAATTTAATACGATAAAATATTTTTTATGTTTATACGTGATAATTGTAATTAGGTTACATTAATTGCTTTATTTCATGGAATTCTTATTGATAGTTCTATCTTTGTCTTAGATAGAAGGTAACTTTGTTGTTGATGCTTTTTCGATTTTTTGTTGTGAATGTTTGTTTTGTACTTTGAATATTACGAAATTGCAATTTTGTAGTGCTGCACAGCAGGACGATACTGGATCATCGTTTCTGTGCTCTTGAACGTGAGCCGAGGTCTTCCCCTACCTCTTAAAACGTATAAATCGATACATTAGCAATTTGCAACTATCTTGTAGCAGCATAAATCACTGTAGACAATTCTCTTATCTATTTAAGATAAGGTAAGCACTACTTTAATGGGTTAAAGACTTAATTAAGGCAAAGCGTTATCTGTTTTAAAAACTATGAAAATAATAGTTCTGTGTGCGATAACTATTGCAATCATTAAGTGACTTTGTAAAGGATGTAATTTTTTTTACCAACGCCGTTGGTTTCGTC
Source organism: Heliconius ricini (assembly GCA_018231645.1). NCBI lineage: Eukaryota > Metazoa > Arthropoda > Insecta > Lepidoptera > Nymphalidae > Heliconius > Heliconius ricini. Next base: position 3,592 of record DVQM01002012.1, on the reverse strand, counting down.
TTCATCATTTTTATCATCATATTTTATTCTACTTTTTAGCTGACGTCAAAAATGAAGAGATTAATGCACCAATGATGAACGGCTGATTTTCTCGGTCAATTATAATATAGTAAAATATTTTTTAATGACAAATAAAAAGAATTTTATTTATTTAAAAATGCACCAGTTGTGGCGAAGGAGCCAAAGTGTAAATATAAAATCGTCTGGTTGTGGGTTCGATTCCCAATCGATGAGATGGAGAAAGTGCGTCTATCTCAACCTGAAAGGCCGACAACGCACCTGCAGCCACACGTCTGGTGTTGCACGGAGCCGTGGGCGGCGGTAATCACTTACCATCAGGTGACCCGAACGCTCGTTTGCCTTGTACTTTTCCATAAAAAAAAGATGAAATATTTATTTAATTTTATACTTTCATTTTTTCGCTCTGGTGTCGACGCAAAGCGCTACGTTTAGTATTGCCACTCAACACGGAGTGTCTTAACACTAGATTGCCTCTGCCTACTCTGCTGTGTGCGGGATACAGCGTGCAGCATTAACTTTTTATAATAATAGTCGGTTTTACAATCACATTTTGTGCCCCTGCGCCACGTCTGTCGTCCTAATTAAAAATATATGAATAAATTTTATTTATATGTTTACAATGAATTGAATATTATAATATATGACATAAAAAATACTTAAATTTGTATAACTTAAACATCACAAACGAAAAATTCAATTGAGACTAACATACGTCTACGAATAAAATGTTGTACATATTTTCAACAAAGCGCATATCGGCGCCGTGGCTTAGTTGGTTAAAGCGCCTGTCTAGTAAACAGGAGATCGCGAGTTCGAATCTCGCCGGGGCCTTTTTTAAAATTTAAACAACTTTTTCGAAAAATATATTTCTATAATAATATTAAATATATTATTTATTTGGTTTTTTTTTGATTTCTTTAAAGTCTTGTCTTTATTCTATTCTAATTAGAATAAATGTACATTTCTTATCCGATAAGATATTTATTTTGTATCACAGGTAATCTCATTACCTGTCAGGATCTGTTTATATACAGTTTATTTCAAACGATGTTTGTAACTTTAAATATAACAAAGTTTAATTTGCAGTCAAATAGAGACTGATTAATTCTTTTCACAGTGTGTTGAATAGCGAAACTCAACGCCACGCTTTGCTTTGACGCCGGAGCTAGGAAATAAAAATATGAAATAGGCAAATCTATGAAACATCCTATAATAAATACAAAATTAATATTTTAATGAAATCATATTTTATATTATATTACATGAAAACATCCTTTTCAGCCAGATATATCTCAACTACGCCACGACGATATCATATAAGCACTTATAAGATTATAAAACGCATATACACCCGACACACGGCGCGACACCGTGCCTTACCGTGAACGCCGCTGGTACCAGCCCATAACAATAACAAGGGCAATCAAAATAATAAATGGCGGCCCAGAACGGATCGCTTTTTGTTCCCAATTATTTTTATTGGTGTTCTGTTAATTACGTTCTTTGGAGAAAGCCGTACCAGTTCGGGGCGACTTCAGTAAATATTCTTTGAGCTTAAAATAATATAATATTAATATTTTGTTGGAAAATATATCGTTATTTTAACAGCTGGAAAGGAAGTATACTGATCATGGGTGTAAGTAGGGATAGTAGAAAAATCACCCGAGAAATTTTACTAACATAAAAAAAACCCTTGAAAAATCTATACTCCTTAAAGTTAAGGTCCCCCCACCCTGGTAAATATTTTTAGATAAGCCCCACGATCATGATAAATTCTCCGTTTTTCCATTTATGTTATGTCACTTAGCTTGTTATGTCACTAGACTAGCGTCGCAATTTCTAAATACACAAAAAAAACATATTCAGACTACATATTGACTCAAAAACTCTATCAGAGAAGTGAACTATTGGACATTAGCAGTAAAATTTTAATCAGAAAGAACGTGGTAGCTAAATATTTCACTGCAGCTTAGCTTCCTGGGCCGCTACCAAGGCAACATGTTTAAATATGTATAAGCATTTTCTTAATATAAAGCAAGTGGAAGTCACAAACAACATGTCAATGTCACACTATGAAAATTATAAAAAACATGATATAATATTTTGTCGAGAACTTTTTAGTCAAAACTGCTAAGGGCAAAATCGGCGTGAACTCGTCCTTGTGTCAATAATAACCTCGTAGGAACTTTTGCCACGCAATTCTCTTAAGCTCGTGATTTTGTACGTGCTTTAATTTAATTCAGCTGGCGAGGGAAAGCTTAGGTGTAAGTTCTGAAATTCTTGGCTATTGATATCTTACTAAAGTATACTATAACTTAACTTATAACTACAACTTTTATAGAAAAAGTATGCCATTATGCCATTTAACTTTACGTTGATACCTTGAAATGTTATTACAAAGATTTTATTTAAATATATATATAAAAGAAGCTTAGCGAAGCTATAGTATGGTAAGCAGAGAGAAAAGTGAATTTCAAATAATTCATCTCACATTCATCATTCACATTATTAAAAGTGCTTCGTTATATTTTACTTCATTAGTATGATTAAAATAACACCTTACATACTTATTTTGTCTTTGGACGGTTACCAAAGAGACGCGGGTTCAAATCCCGCTATGTTCAAATTTTTATACGTTTCCTTAATAAGTATTTTCATTCCTAAGTATGGAATAACACTTTAAATATGTTCAAGAACATCTAATATATCTAAATTAACCTAAAAAGGAAATCAAATCCGCACATATTGACAAAGACCTCAATGACGCAGATCAATTGTCGTATTTACCGCTCGGCGCGGGGTAAACTCTATTTTCTGAACTTCAGCTAATACGTAAATGTAACGTGTAGAATGGTGGAACACTTTTTTTTAACAAACAGGATAAAGCTTAGAGCTGCCTATATGAAACAATTATTACAATATTTTGTTATAGCTGTAGAGTGCTTAGTGGCGCAAATGATCACGATGACTGCGCAGTTCATTTCCAGTCGTATGTGTGTTCAAACTCTGTTATTTTTTTTACCATTTCATAATTCTGAACTATTTATTATTAGTTTCAATATATTTTAATTATTAAAATACAAACCATTTTCGTGGTGTTACACAACAATACATACTTTTATTATATAAGATAAATAAAATTTATATTTTTAAACATAAATTGTTATAAACTCTTCTGAGGGTGACACAAGGGTCCAAACCGTCAATGGCTAGGGCTTCAGAGAGAGGAACCTCCTCAATATACGCGCCATCTCAAATAAAATTGCTATCTGTATATAAACTCAATATAATTCATTTCTAACTTTTACAGAGATAGAGTGTAATTTACATAAAATTTTCAATCATTTTTCCCTATGTGATTATTTTATGTAGCTACTGGAATTTAACATCCTTGGACGCTTTTAAAATTACAATCATTTCATAGATATAATCTAAATATATAGTGTAAAATTAAAATAAAATTAAATTAGCTTAACGCTATAGCCCGCACACAGCAGTTTAGGCAGAGGGAACCTTGTGTTAAGACACTCCGTTCCCCATTTTCTGCCGAATTTTTGGAGGCATTGCGTGT
>DVQM01002011.1:0-10806 GCA_018231645.1 Heliconius ricini | reverse complement strand
AGTGGGGAACAGAGTGTGTTTCACTAAGTTCCCTCTGCCTACCCTGCTGTGTGCGAGATTAACTTTTGCGTTTATTGTGATTTTAACTTTTATATTTGATAAGCAGAAAAAAATAAACTTGTTTTTTTTTTGAGAAACCGAAAATATTGTATAAAATATTTACAACTTTAAAAGAGATAGTTATTTAAACTGTAGTACATAAAAGCCTTCCCCACTATCTGACTAAGACAAATAGCTAAGTGCAAGAACGAAACGCTAAAGCTTGAAATTCGAGGAAAATATGGTAGACGTGCACTAAAAAGGATTTTTTCTAGGGGAATTGCAGGTTTTCATAACATTAGTATTTTTTTTAGTTTCATACTGGGTCCTGTAAATAGCAGTATAGGCAGAGGGAACTTAGATGAAAGACTCTCCGTTTTTAAAACAGTGTTCAATTTTCGAGATATTATGTTTTAAGTGGATGAACCCAACGCACGCGCTTTGACTCGTTACCAAAGATGAATGTGATGGACGGATGGATCTATGTTACTAGTTAGCGATAAATAAAATAAAACTGAGGGTTCCGTACCATTCTCATGATTTTAGGTCAACGGAAACGTTACTTATAAATGTTGTGTAACTGAAGTGTGCGAGAGTATGCACTGATTTTGTATAAAATGAATGATAAATATTAAACGAGTAAAGTTTAAAGAGTAAAGTTTATAACGTTTTTTTTTTCATGACATATCAATATAATGTATGTTCTTACTTCTAGTCAAATTAATTTAATTATAGGTCCATAAAATGCAGCAAAAACAATGTATGACTTTTTTGTGTCCTCCAAGGGACTGCAGACTTGGAAATTTGATAATAAGTTCAGCTTATTATAATATCCCCACAATCTTTAAATAAATGGTATTGACAGACGGGGCGACATAAAGGTAGGACTAGAGTTCCGTTTTTACTATTAAAACACGGAACCCTACAAAATATCTAGGTGATAAGTACATATAAACTTTCTGATTTGATACTTCTCGTCTTAATTACACGCAACCTGTATTCTTAATATATAATAGTATACATACATCCAACGCTTAGTCTCTCTGCCTTGACTTTTCCGTTGAAAAAATCCTATAGCTTTAGTGAATGGTACTGTGTTGTGAAGTATATATTAATACTGGTATGAGTGAACCATGTATGACCTTTTCAGAGAAGCTTTCGTTTGATAAATAATATAATAAAAATCATGTACATTTTATAATCTTAATTTATGTATGTAAATGAGGTCAGTGGTGGCACAGGCCCGGTCAAATAAACACAATGGCTGAGGTTTCGGTTTCCACTCAGGAGAATGAAATACTTAATATTTTTATTTCTTCGATATGGTAACGGGGCAAATCGTTATTTCGCGTTCTGTTCGCGTCTGCAGAAATTTGGGAACGAAAGTCTTAGGACACGAAATCTTAACATTCGTTTCCCAAGTTCCCTCTGCCTACCCTGCTATGTGCGGGATGTAACATGAGGATAAAAAAAGTAAATACAAATTTAAAAAGCCCATGTCATATGGACTTAATAAATATTTATATTTATAGAATCAAATTGAGTCTGTGTGTCATGATGAAGTCTGTTGAAATAAAAATGCTATGAAAATTCATATCTTTTATATTGAAGTTGAAATGTATTTTAAAGTGTACGGATATCGGAAAAACATTAGTCGTGAATGGAAGGAGATATGACAATGGCTAGTGCGCTAGGAATAAAAACTTGACACAGAAAGGCATTTCTTTTAAATTTCAATATTTTTTATCTTTATCGCATCTTACAAGGCACTGCATCGTGTAAGGTTCGTAGAGAATAAACTAGTGTACTTAAACTTTTTTTCTTTTTATAGAAGCATTGCTCATTAGTAAAGTTACCCAACGATATATATTATTTAGCCAGAAAGTGGCTGATGAGCATTTCTTTAGGTTCACGCTGTATCCCGCATCTAACAAGGTAAGCAGAAAGAATCTGGGGACATACTGTTAAGACACTCCGTTAACCACCTTCCACATTCTCAAGACATTGCGTGTTTGGTGGCGGGGTCATAGCGAAGTCTCTCGAGTGAAGATCTCGAACCTTGAATCTCGAACCCACAATCTTTGCATTCACAATTGCAGTCTTGTGCTCTTGCTATTAATATTTTAGAAAAATCATAATAAAGTATTGCTTGTTGATTTTAAGTTGAGTAGACACTATACACTAAGTATACCAGAGAATTAATTTTTTTTCAATAAATATTTAGTAGGTAGCCCCATGGACAATATAGTATCGTAGAACAAAATGTTATCTGTATGACGTAGTCGTTGTTTTTATGGATACTTAACAATTACAAAGTATAATAAGCGTTAAGCCCGCCTATTGTACAGTTTTTTTATGTATAAAGTTTTGTGCAATAAAGAATTTAAAAAAAAATAAGTAAGTATAAGTAACATACAATATGTGCAAATATTATATGAATTATGTAAACCATGCTTATTTCATAATCTATCCAAAAGAAGTTTAAATTAATCTCCTGCCACTTAATTCGACGGAGAGTCAGGAACGAGAGTGTCTTGATAGGAAAGGAGAGTATGAACACTACAGTCCCAGGTTTTTTCTGCCTATCCTGAGTACGTGAATACAGCGTGAATTGCAAAAAAAAACAAAAACAATCAAGAGTTTTCCTAAAATATATATTTTTTATTTTTAGTGATTTAATTATATTACAGTTATTACCTAAGTAATAATATATCAAACTAATAGTATAAATGTCTATATTTGCGATTTCACTTTCGCCCAAACACTACTGAACGAGACAAACACAAAGCATGTTATAATTTAGCTATATGTTTAAAAATATGTAATATATCAAAATTTTATTAATTCAAAAAAAAACATCGATTTTCTTTGCGTCACGACAGGGTACACCAGGGTTTTGCAGCCACGCTTTTGCCCCAACCAGAGGGATCAAAAGAAAATATCGAAATATGTCATTTCCTCAAGTTAGAATTGAACCCATTTGTTGCGTTTACTTTCACACTTTGTGTCCCTGCGTTACCACTCTCCTCTAAAAGAAATTAATTATGAACATTCAAAACATTAGGTACTACCACTCGGTAAGCTTGGTCTATATACCACGTTCGAAATAGTATAACGTAAACAGCATTATGCAGCGAAATTAGCTTCAACAGCCTCAGTCGGCTTTACGGCCCGGCTGAGATGTATGATCTCTGTTTAGGCTGAATGGAGCATTTGAAGAGCAAGGCATTGATGTGGTTTGAATTATTATATTATATCGTTAAGAACTTATCTAAATACAAGAAGAAATGTTATGTTGTGGTATTTAATAGGGTAATACAACGAAAAAAAAAGGTTTTTTATATATGTTATTTATATCTCACTAGTTTATATCTCTTTAGTATCTGTAAAAGCAGAGACGGTAAATTAACGAAAAATATATATTGATTATTGCACTTTTCGCTTCTATATTTTGGCAAGCTTCCATTTACATTTAGTATTTGTTTTATTTCAGTCGTTTTGTAAATAAAAAAGTAATACTGTTTTAAAGAATTTTATTCGATAAAATTGCTATAAATAACAGTTTTATTGGCTGAATCTGAACTTTTCAACACAGGTATAGATATTATTTTTAAATTTTATTTTAATTAGAAAACAAAAGCTTGGAGCAGGTCACTAGTTTCATAATAAACTAGTAAAAAAGGAAAGAGCTAAGATTTGTTCATCATCTATGAGACGTTCAAAGTGCTCGAAGTAACTTAAAGTACAGAAGTAGGTTAATAAATGTGTAAAGACTATCCAATCCTATAAAGTGTCCGTCACTAGGTTCCCTTTGCCTACCCTGCAGTGTGCGGGATACAGCGTGAAGCTGATTTGATTTTTTAAAAGTAATTTGGAAGCGAACCAACGTACATGTAGTTTCGGAAACTAGCGCGTTCACCCGAACGGACGTTTCAGTTTAATAGTATACAGATACAAAAAAAAAAGTTTGTTCTACTAATAATTAGCAAATAAGTAGCATGCCGTCAACGGTAATGAATGTTTTTCCAAGATAAAAAAAAAAACAAAACTTAACATACAAAGAAAAGACAAGGATCTCTCTATAATTAATTTATGTGACGATATGGAAACCATGTGTTAACATCCCAAATTCCCATTTAAAGAAATATTTATATATATATATATATATATAACTTTCCATATTAATTTATTTCCATATTAGATTTAGTTTTTTGTTCGAAAAAGGTAACCATCATTTAAACACCATCAGGTACGATGTTTTCACATTAAAAGGACAAGTCTCGTTACGACAAGACTCGGTTTTGCTACACCTGCTACTGGCTCTTTCTCCTAAATCAAAATGCTCCCATACATAGGCCCATTAGGAGAACGAAGTCATATATCATTGTATATGACATAAGAGTAAAGAAATATAGGTTAAATAAAAGTGTTGAAAAAGAAGATAAATGATTTGAAAACTTCGAAATTAACTTTTCTATTTCAACTACTTATTTCTTAGTAACATCTACAAACTGATGAAAAATGTCAATATTTGAAATAACAAAAAAAAGATCTATTTTTCTTTGTTCTCCATACATTTATAGCCTTTTGAAGTCTTGCTCCAGAATTTGAAATCGATTTAAAATTTATTTTGTAAAACGATACCCTTGATCTTTGCATTCCGTTAGATGAAGTCATAAGAATTTAAGAAAACCAATGAACTATATTAGCGTTGACAAAAATATCGGTGGCAAAACGGGGACATATCGAATGAATCTTTGGAATTCTGCCAGCGGTGGCGCTATCGCTTGCGATCCGTCTGCTTCTTGTATGACTGTGAGTTCTAGATAAGAAAAGTTTATATTTATTATATAGAGTACTTAGTTTAATAGCAATGAGCTGTATCTTCCACATAGCATGGTAGGTAGAGGGAACCTGGGAACTTAGTGTCAAGACAATTGCATTAGCACACTTTTCACTTTCCGCGCAAGGTTTGAGGCATTGCATGTCGGGTGGCGGATGTAAAAGTAGGGCTTTGCCTCGTTATCGGAGCGAGATAATGAATATATGAATTATTTAATATTAAATTCCCCCGACTAGGAATTGAACTCACACTTAACAATAATAGGTATAAGAATTATGAAAAAAAATTGTTTCATTTTATTTGATCTTTTGAATTTAGTATTATTCATTGAAGATTGTCAGTTGTCGATTATTGTTAAAACTAACGTCAGTATAATTCTTATATAGTTACCTAAAATAATGTAGATTTTAATGCTATATTTATATACAAAAATGTAAAGCTACAAAAAGTTGTAATAAATTAACAAAACTTGATTGTTATGCGGTACTCTTTATTATCAAGCCATAACCTAATCTATTTAATATTTTTAACATTTTTAAAGTGTTAGTTAATTCACACTTGGGAAAGAAAACAGTAACTAACTAACAGAAAACTTTAGAAACAGTATAAAATTTTGAACGTACCGGGACCGGCCCTCCTGGTCCTCCTGGTCCTGGCTGGTTTACAGAAGTATTATATTACTATATTTTTATATTGTAACTAGCTTTTCCACAGAACTTTGACAGCACAGACAAATGTTAATAGTTAAAAGATATACCTAGGTATATATACATTTCCAAATAAGGGTTTACAGCCTCAATAAATATTATTTACGTTCTCTATAAATTAAAAAAGAAATCTCAAGAAAAAATCCAATTTGAACCCATAGTTCCTGTTTATTATTATATAGATTTATTGATATTATTAGTCATCGACTTACGCAAAAAATATGTATATAAAATAAATGTTCGCCTATATTATGGAGGATTGAAGATATCACCATACAAAAGTTCATTGTACTATGACGTCATATTTGAGAAACATACCACCGTTATAAAGGTTGCCGTGACCGTCGGTTATTAGTATCCAGAGGTAAACCCAATTACCGAACAACGAGGACGAAAGTTAAACCAAAGTAAACTTTAACTAAGAAAAAATTAAGTTAAAAATCTAACGCGTCTTTCCATGTTTTATTTTACTAGGCTACGTCATCCAAAAATCGTACCTAATGTAATCTAATTATGATTTTAACAACACTGTTGAATTCGTATGTTCTCAAACTTTAATAATATTTAAATGTTTTCTTTTGTCTTTTGTTCTATTTTACTATTAGTTTTTCCATTTTTCAATACTTATGAAGCCATCGTGGTGCAGTCGTGGGTTCAATTCTATCTAGTGGGAATTAATTATTTTTTGTTCTCTGATTTAATATATTCTGCACAGCGTGGTGTCAAAATCCGTGCGCTATTTTATGCGATGTAAATACGAAATATGAATATATCTTAAGTATTTTTTTGTTAAAAAAAATAGTTAATATACAATAAATCATCACTAACATTCTTTTTACGAAAAGTGAAGAATAATGTGACCTAACCTAAAGTTTTCGTAGTTTTACGGGATAACGCGTGAAGATAAAAAAATGTTCTTAAAAACTAATAAGAATAGAAATATAAGAGAGCGTTTTTTTTATAAAACGCCGCCTTAGTCATTTGACCGCTTAGGCCACCGTAGTGCAACATCTGATTGTCAGTACGACGTCTGTTTATTTATTCCCGCTTGAAGTAATTAATTATTCTATTTTCCTCAATTCTAATATCCTTGCTGTGGCAACGAGACAAAAAAAGTCACCGCCAGTAAGTGGAAATGGAGTGTTTTAACAACAACACAAGGATCCCGCTTCCTAGCATTTAAAAAAAAAGGTTTACTTCAAATTTAAGTACCTATAGTCTCTTGTTTCACATAAATAGCTTGGGTCTAATAAATAATCTTCAAATTAAGTTCTGGCAATGCTGATATAAAATTAAATTAACCTAAATGTCAAGAGACCAGATATAAAATTTATGATTCTCCGAAGTCTGCTTGTATTATATGTAATATTATGGTGTACAATCTTCCTCCATCGTACTAACGAGGAGGTCATCTTCACTTATATAAGAAATGTCAATGTAATTTTATTATATAAAACTTCAATTAGTTTTAGTATATCATATATTCTACAGAATTTTCTGTTTTATGTTTATAAGCTTACGTCATTGCTTCAAATTATTAATAGTCTTAATATATTAAATACTGAAATGGTTTAAGAATAAAATCTTTTATAGTACAGCAGCTTCGCAGCAGGGTAGGCAGAGGGTTCCTAATGTGGAGACACTCGCTCGCCATTTTCCGCCAAATTCTGGAGCCGTTGTGTGTATTACCAACACAAGAGCAAAGAAATTAAAATATTACAAAATTAATTTCTTCGAGTGGGAATCGAACCCACAGCCTGTCATATTACCCGCTTATGGCCTTGCGCCATTACTGGCCTCTAGAACGTTCTATTTTTCGGTCGATTTTGAAATAGTTATTTCACTAAGAAAAAAAAAGTTGAGAATGGACCGTAAGCCTTTGTGATGCCGTCAAAGTGCTCGCGACATTTTACAAAGAGTCTGTTCCGAGTTATCTGTGCCGAGATTTTGCTGACATGAAAAGTAAATTGTACAATCCTATAAAAATTTCAATGTACCTCTTATATAAGGTCATATCGTTTATTTGGCAACGATCCATTGGCCGGTTTCTAAGAGGCGCGAGTTCGAGTCCCGCTATGTCTAAACTTTTCTAAAATATTAAACAGAATGTATAGAATTTTGTCGATTTATTGTAGATTTATTCAAGATTGTACGCCGTATGCGTACAGTGTTCAAATCCACGTTTTCAAATATTTACGATATTTTCCGAGTTCATTCACCGACTAGTTAATCAATCTTGCAGTGTCGACTCCTGCAAAATTACCTAAAAAATTGTTATGGGAATTCCACTCTTATCACCGTAGCATAAAGTTTATAATGAAAGCATAAGAATATTTTACATTCGTCTCTAGACGAATGTTGCAAATGTTGACACGAGCTCTTCAGAGATTTGCCGTCATCCCGATGACGCTTTCTAAGTAGTTGACCCGAATTTGAATGAGAAAAATTCAGATCAAAATTAAAATTTGATTTTTTTAGTAATGGAACTTCAATTTTTACATATTTGTTGTTTATTATTGGCAATAGTGGGATATTGTTTGAAAATTATTTTATCTATGTTATATAACATGTAAATATATCGTTTAATTTTTTTATGAGCATACACTGTATTCTATTAATAGATTTTATGTTATATATTGTCTACGAGTTTAACTTCATGATGTAAATATCAACGCGAAATCATTGAAATTTTAAAACATAAATAGAATACTTGTTTTGTCAAGAGGACGCATATAGAGTCATACAGAGTCCACCTTAAATAACATTTACAAGAAAAATATCATTAAATTATATGTATACTTACATCTTTTGAATAAATTAACACATGAATACTTTAATGAATGGAATAGTAAAAAAAACGAGATTTACCCTTTTATATTTTAAAGACCAGTAGTGGCGCAGGGACTGTAAACGTAACTGGTTGAGAGTTCTATGCCCACTCGAAGGAGTAAAATATTTATTTATATTTCTATCTCGCTCTGGTGTCGAGGCAAAGTGCGGCGTTAAGTTCCGCCACTTAACACGCAATGCGTCCAGAATTCAGCGGAAAGTGGGAAATGGAGTATTCCTCTATGTGTCTACGCTGCTGTGTGCAGGACACAGCGTCAAGCTAATTTTTTTTTTTTAAAAGCTTAAAGCCCACGTAAACTAAAATGCGGGCGATGACTAGTACAATAATATAATAGATTTTCTAATAGAATATAGATATTATTTTAGAATTTATTTACTCAGATGAATGAGAAAATACCTATAATATATTCTTTTGTCGATAACCTTCAACAATATCAAGTTCAAGTTTAATCTTCCGTATAATAACATTTCTTGGCTCAGTGTTTCACTTACGCATATTAATGATAGTATTTACATACTTTAAAAGTTAATTCCTATAATTTTATTTTTTCTCGACTGCTAAGGGAATAAGGGAAGGGTTATGTTTTTCGCGCGTAACTTGTATGTATGTATATAATATTTTTTATTACCTCATATCTCCAGAACCGCTGAACGGAATTTACATAATTGAAAAATTGTTAGATTTGTCTTAGCAGCCCAACTGTTCTTAGAAAGGTGACGTTAAAAAAAATAACCATGGCGGCTGTGGGAGGCCATTGGTCTTAGTAAAAAAAAGGTAGGTATCAAATTCAAAAGCTTCATACGAGGATTTCAAAAAGGTTTCATGATTATCATTACCGTTATAATAATAAAAATAAAACAATGAGAATGTTGTATAGACTTTGTTCTTTTACTTACTGAAACCTTTGGAGTTCCAATGCGATACGGCCGGAAAACGAAAAAAGGACTAACAATCCTTATAAATGTTAACAAAAAAGTGAAAAATAAAAAAATATATATTTAATAAACAAAAGCCCGATTGCATGAAACCAAAAAGAAAAAACACAAGCTCAATAAATTATTATATATAACGGTCGGGAGCTATAAGTAATTTTTCAATCAATTATATCTTTACCAGGTACCCCCCATACAGCCCCCCATACACCCTCCAGATACATAGTGGGCCAGACGCTGTGCCGCTGTGCCACGACGGCCTCTAGTGCAGTAATTTATTTAAATCCTAAATAATCCAGATATTTTTTGTTTTCGGCTCCTACAAAATGTTATTTTTTTGCAGATATCATTAATCATTGATATCTAACGGTATCAGACTAGTTCTGAGTTTATGTAAATTATAGCTCCGAAATACATTTGAAAGTAACCACAATGTTATTATTGTGGTTAGTCAGTTTTCTATTTCTGAAGTCATCCCCGTTCTAATATGCGCCCATGAAAGTACTGATAAGCTGCTTTCATCCCACCCTGTCCAGTCTCGGGTAAAAGAATGCCGATGATGTCCTTTCAAGTAAAAATCACGTTTAGACCATCGGGTGCGTGATCGGCCTCTAAGTATTTTTCCGTCTTCTTTGCCCACCGTTAATGGAAGTTCAAAGTAAGAGGGCCAAAGTAAGATAGTATTCTTTGTGTAATATACTCCATATTGTGATTAATCTGGTTTTAGTTTTAAGCCGGTTGAGAGTAGATATGTTTGTTTTCTTTACTGTCCACGTTGTGAGCATTATTCTCCTTCAAAATCACGTTTCAAAGACGATCGATCACGTTTCGAAGAAGATCGATCGACGATCGTCGATCTTCTTTCTGTCAACCGCGCGTATGGTCCAGGAGGTTTTGATGGTATAAAAGACATTTCTATTTAGAATTTTGCCATTTGTGTTCTACGTTAAATCTAATTGTTAACTCCCCCTGATTACTGATCAAAAATAGACAAAGTCCGTCACGTCCCCAGACTAGGCAGCAAAAAAGTTCGGAGCTGGTCAACTCTCAACGTACATAAGATTGGTCTTTGCTCTGTTGATCGTGATCTCAACCAAATTGCTTTCGTTCGTCTCTCTTTTAAATAATTCAGCCATCATATTCTCCAATGCCGCCAACAGTGTGGTAGCGTCTGTGGTATTAACAACATATATGATGTGCATACTATTCTATGACTACGACGAGGTCGACTTTTAACAATGCGCGGTGCTTGTTAATATTTTTATTATATTAATCGTTTCTTGATCTACACATATTATGATTAAAATGAAACTATTCAGCTTCACGCTATATCTTGCATACAGTAGGGTAGGCAGGGGGAACCTAGTGTCAAAACACTCCCACTTTCTGCCGAATTTTGGAGGCATTGCGTATTAAGTGGCAGAACTCAACGCC
>DVQM01002010.1:0-10807 GCA_018231645.1 Heliconius ricini | reverse complement strand
TATATATATATATATATATTAGCAGTATTTGCAACATACCATCGAGCCATCGAAGATTATGTTGACAGTGACAATTTCTATATTTTTTTTATATTTATGTATTTTCCACAGGTTTTACAAGTGTTTTAGGTACTTGCTGTGCATCACATAGCAGGGTACATAGATATAGGGAACCTAGCGTCTTCTTTCCTTTCCTCACTTTAATCTAGTTTTGAGACAGTAGCGGAACTCAACGTCACACTTTGTCTTGTGACCTGTGTTAGATTATGAAAAATAATTTATTACATTTCAGAGGAAATGCAACCCACAACCGTCGCGTCCACAGTCAGATATTTCCCTGATAAATGTTGGAACGGAAATCACGTATACATTTTTGAATTCTAAAACTTTTTCTAGTTTTGTAAAGTTAAGAAATGTGAGAGACGTTTCGAAAATATTTTAATTATTAATATCGTGGCGTTTAAGTTAACGTATGAAGTGGCTTAATATTAAATTTCAGATTAGAATTAGTTACGACTGTATGCGATCTAGTTGATCTATTTAATATTGAAATTTATTTGTATTATAAATCTTTGCGCTCGAACAACAGCTGTCTACGGAACGTATGTTGAAATATATATATATAAAGGTATTTTTATTTAAATATATTTGTATGTATTCGGGATGCATATAAACAAGGCAGGTTGATGAGAGAGACCAATAAATAACTCTTTATTTGTGATTCTCACACGTATTACAAATTTATAGTTAGAATATAGGATTTGCAGCGGCGCAGTTTCTGGTTTTTAACGACGGTTGTGAGTTCGAGTCCGACTGGAATTGATAAATTACTTTAATGTTCTCTAAGCGCGGCGTAGTTCCGTAATTTAACATGAAGTGTCTAGAAGAATAGGAGGAAAGATGTCTTGATACGAGGTTCCCTCTGCCTACTCTGTTATGCGGGATGGCGCGTGATGTTAAACAAATCTAGACCTTATGCTATTTACTCAACCAAGTTAATGCAACAATGGCCTTGAAAGAAAACGATGTATGACATTATATTGTTATATTGTTTTGAAATATTAAGTTAAGTAATTCTCTTTGAATGTTAATATACATACAATTGTGATTAAATCAATGTAACACAATGAAGAATATTTAATGACTATATTCGTATGCGAAACAAGTGTAGAACACAAGATTGGGGGTATATTTTTAATACTAGTATACCGTTGGCGGCAAATGGTGGCGAAGTTGATATGTAATACACGACGGCTGTGGTTTGGTATCGTTATTGGGGAAATATTTAAGAAAATTCATATCATAAATAGTTTTTTTTTATTTGGGAATTGGAACGGAGGCATGTATCTATCTAACTACGATAAAACGATATGTCTTAAACTAGACTATAGTTCACTAGGTTTTGCTCTGCCTATATGCAGGATACAGTGTGTAGCAAAAAACTTGTACTGTTGTATAACGCAAAAACGCCTCACATAAAAAAAATGTCTTAACACTAGGGTCCAGGTTCATATGCCTTCTTTTTATGTGGAGAATACAGCGTAAAATTAAAAAAAAACACGCAGCTAGAGTTGAACCCGCACTTCTTGGTAACCGCCGCAACAAGTGCTCTGACCACTAAGCATACGTGTGCTTTGTGGTCAGAGCACTTGAACGGTTTAAATCAATTTAAGTTTCAAAATAGAAGAGTTAATTATAAACGGTCCACTTATATTTCTCGTCAACAACAATTAAAGCGACTTTATATAAAGCCTCTCAGTCGAGTGCTTACAAAACAATAGTGTTGGCTTTAATTCATTATTAAAAGTTCTGTACCTATATATTCGTTAAGTGTGGAGTGGAGTGAAGTGAATCTGTTGAAACGCTGTTATGAATATTTATTACAACAGGGAAATGTACCTGAAAAAATGTGGCCATGTGGCACAGTGTGTGACAGTAAATGCGACGCTTGTGGGTTCGATTGCCATATGTCGGAGGAATAAATTATTTTTCTTTCACTGTTAAAAGAAGACTAAGTTTATGAAGACTAGGTTCTATCTTCCTATCTTGCTAAGTGAAGGAGGATACGGCTTGAAAATATAAAAATGTAACTCAAATTCTATTTTTATTTGTACAACAATTCTATTAAAAATATGCCATAAATAAATACGATAGAGAGTTTTTTTGAAGGAAAAAACGCGCATATTTTAAAATTTTCTTTAGATAATATTTGCGGCTTTGAATTGCGCAAACAAGCCACAAATAAAGGGTTTATGGAGGAACGAGCAGTTAAGGGCAAAATATATAATTAAGATAATATATTTTTGCATAATATTAACTGAAACACAAATTGCATGTATGTAGGTATTTATTTTGCTAGAATCTCGTTACGAGGTATAATGAAAACAATTAACCGACGCTACACAGATGAGAGAACTTTCTCTGCAATTAAATAAATATACGCGAAAGTTTTATAATTTATATGCTTGGAATTCACGAATTCAGTTTTTTTAAGTGAATATGTGTTAGCTTCCGAAAAACATGATTGAGAAAAACAAAAATATTTTGTGTTTATATGTACCTACTGTTGTAGGCAGGATTACAAGGACGAAAACTAATAGTATGTTTTTTTGTCCCCAGGAGGTTCCGATAGCAACAAAGGCAAAAGCAAAAAGTGGCGGAAGATCCTCCAATTTCCTCACATATCTCAATGCTTAGATATAAAAACTAAAATAGGTAAGTTTTTTTAAATTATTATCACACTTTTTGCAGCATATCCACCAAATTTAAGATGGTGTAAGGAGGAAAACTAAAAAAAAAATATTCCAGTAAGGTCGTTGTGGTTCAGTGGTAAACGTGAGGGCTGGGGGCCGAATCCCGCTCAAAGGATTGTGATGATGTATTATTTAATATTTTCATATCCTCGGCCTAGTATCAAGACAAAGTGTAGCGTCGAATTCCGCCACTAGACAGGCAATTTTACGAAGATTCCGGAAAGTGGGGAATGAAATTTTTAGGTTCCCTATGCCTACCCTGCCATACGCAGAACGCATCATGAAGCTAATTAAACCGTTCGTATTAAAATACTCCGTTCATTTCGTCCTTTCTCCCATTTATTTGTATGATTGGCTGAATCTGCTATTTTGTTACCAAAAAAATGAAAATATTAAAGTGCCTCGCAATATAAGCGAATATCGTAAAACTACAAAGTGTTTTATTCATGAAGAGTGAAGTTTATTACAGAAAAGGTCGCCTTACGTCCCCATCCTATCAAGACGTATTGTTCGAGAGGCGGATGTGAAGGAATGACTTTATAAACGAATCCATTTGTTTATACTTTTCTGTATTTTGGGACATTGCTTGTTGAGTGGTGGAACTCAACGCCGCATTTTTTTATGTTACCAGCGCGCAGAAATGAAAATATAAAAATAATTTACTCAGTATATTTAGTCCAGTAGGAAGTACGTGCTGGTTATACCCATTTTTTTTGTATTTTAAGTTAGCTAAACTAAACACCACATTCTATACTTATCGTCTTCTAAAATACTTTTTTTTATATTAGTAGAAAATCTAATAAGCTATACTTTCTAATGCTAAAGTAAAGAAACAGAATACCTAAAGAAATACAAACCTTCATCCAACATTTTATAGGTTCATAACTATTACAGTTACGAGTAGGGGGCATATTATTATGAACGCAAAGGATATAAATAAAATAATAGAACCGGATTATTACCTACGTTTAGCTTTAGATATCCGTTTGACCTAACCATTATTTATTAGAATGCGACCTCTGAGCTTTTTTTATCTTTAATCTAATGTCATGTACATCTAATGTAATGTCCTAAACTCCAAGGAACCACATGCTGATTTTCAGCCTTCTATGCTTCATTGTTTTGGCTGTGTGTTGTCTGATGATGGTCATTCAAAAACGGAAGATTTTTAACCGGCTCCTTTTCTAAAAAGAGTTGTGTTTTTTATGTGTGTCCTTCGATTTCTACGTCATTTTTTGAACTGTTTTAATTTTTTTTTAAAACTATGAAACTATGGAAGTCAAGGAAAGTGCTTAATTTTTTTGACTATTACTATTACTATTGTATAAAAAAAATAATACGTGTCTAAAAACAATGGGAATTTTCCTTGGGGATTGGGGATACTTCATATAACTCCTTACAATAACCATATATTTGCTTGTAGTCATCATCTGATGACATAACTGAGCTGGTCTGATCTGGCTGATCATTGTAGGTACAAATCCTTCACTCTTTACGGTTAAGTTTTGTCTTTGTACTTCCCCATATTAACTTATATATTATGTCTATATATAATAAAAATGTAATAATAAATATTAATAATATTAGCGAAATAAGAATGTAGTACTATTACTGAATCGCCGACGGATGTTAATTCTATTATCAATAAATCTTTCTTTTTTAAACGACTTTAAAAAAGACGAGTCAATTCTATTCACAGAGTTAATTCTATTCACAAAAGTACATACATAAGCTTAGTAAAAAAATAAAAATCGATTCTAAAATTAAGTCTGTATGCATAAACTTTAACAAAATCTAAAATGTAAAAAATAATATTTTTATTAAAAAAATTAAAGATAAATAACATAATTGATACTTAATGCTGATTTGGGTATTTCTTTTCCTTCGTATTTTTTTTTCGGTGTCTTTAGTAGCTGTCTCTTAATGTATTTTTTGCTAGCATCGACCCCAAAAAAAAAAAAGAAATTTTGACGACTAAAAAAATTATATAAAAAATATTTTTGTCGTTGGTAGAGGAAATTTGTTAAAATCTCTCTACAGAGATGCTAGAAAGTAACAATAACAGTAACAATAACTCTAACAAGCACATAAAATTTCGGCGTAGACCGATGAGAACGTATGGCTCATTTGGTCAGAGTGCTTTGACGGCTTCCAAGAGGCGCGGATTCAAATCCCTACGTTCTAAACTAATATATTTTCTAAAAAGTATTTTTCTTAGTAGAATAACACTTATAAATGTAAAAAAAAATATTTAATATCGAATTTAAATAGAAAAAAAGTATAAGTGATTAATACTTAATTTATCATTTTATATTTTTTAATTACATTGAGGTAATATTTTAGTTTTGGTTTATATGTGAGCAATATAGGTACCGTTTTGAATTCGGTTTTTATGTATATTTTTATTATTTTATATATTATAACATTTTAAGTTAATAAAGTATAGAGTCGCGTGCTTAAATCTGGACGGGAATGAATGTTCTAGTTGTTTGTTCAGCAAAGTAAATCGTAAAGATGATATTTACATACTCGCGACATAAAAATTGCTAAAGAAAATGAAATATTTTTATTTTTTTACCTCTCTTCTAATATGCGATATTGACATAGAGAGACGTAGTGTAACGTTTGGAATGAATAAATGGTAATGGTATTAAAATAGATATCATATTATCCTTGTTATCAAATTCTATGATTTCGTATATTTGATTTATTGTACAGTTTTTTGAGTGGTGTAATACATACTACTTAAAATATACTTTAAAGGTTTCATTATTAGGTTCTACTTAGATCTCAATTTATTTTTCAGTACATTTTCAAATTATTATATTAAAAATAAAAATAAATTTAAGAAATGCATACTACTTTTTTGCGTTTAAGTCGATAATAATAATATTATCGACTTAAACGCAATAAAACCAGCTGGCTCTTATACTGATACAGGTCTCACGGATCAAAGTATTTATGTCGGCGAAGAAAGTTTAGACAAAACAAAAGCTATACGTCCCATATTCTCGTTTACACATCACGTGTTCTCGGTGTCCGTGGACAGACAGATGTTTGGATAATTTTTTGATGTTTTTTTGATATATTTGAAATATTTTTTTATAGCTTCATGATTTATCTCGCGTAACAGGGTAGGCTGAGGGAACTTAGAGTTGTAAAGCACTTCGTTACCCACGCACCGATTAATTTTCGAGATCTTGCGTACTGTACTGTAAATATGTTATGCATTGTGCTTACACTTTTATAGTCCCTAACCTCTATTTAGTTAGTTTTTGTGACTTCCATTAGATTAACAATATGTTGGCATATTTAAGAGTTTGATACAGTAAAATGTTAATTAACTTTAAAAAAGTATGTAATCCAAAAAAAAGTGTTTAAAATTTTGTAAGTGTAAGGAACACTACAACTACACTATAAATTTATTTACTAAAGAAATAAAAATATCCATATATTAGTTATTTTAAAATCACACAACTTTACACAATATATTATAAGCTCACACGTTCTATATTGGTGCATCTCATATTTTTAATTTCATAATTAACCCACAAACTAAGATCGTTTCACATTTATCAGCCAGAATCACTATACAAACATCATTACAACTGTCATCTGTGCTACAGTTTTTTTACATCAAAAGTCTGGAACGCCATAAACATGGATATGGGAAACTATAAATTCTTTCACCATAGCACCCATCCATTATTTAAAATGAATATGAAAATACAATTAAAAAGCTAATAAGAAATATTGTTCTTTGGATATATGACTATAGGGTGACCTTCCAAAATGTACAATCGACATTTTAGGCTTTTAAATATTTTGCTATTTATACCTACTTATTACGTAATTTTCAAAAAATAGTAAAATTTTAACGTAGCTGGCTTCGATCCCCACGCCTCTTGGACGGTTTTTAAGATATTTTTCTTTCTCAAGTATTGAAAACACTCTTCGCTTTAGTAGTTAACACTAGGTTTCGTCTCGGTCTCCTATACGAGGGATACAGCGCGAAGAACAAAGAACCGGCCCAGTGCGAGTCAGGTTATGTATAAAAATGGCAACAAAAAAACACGTTTGTTATATGGGAGTCTCTAATATTTGTTATATTTTTTTATCCCGCACACAGCGGAGTAGGCAGAAAGCGTACTATTAATACAATCCGTTCCCGGCGGAAGTCAATACCGCGCTTTGCCTCTACATCATATATGACTAAATATTCATTATCAATAACGATCAAAAACATCACGTTTGTTATATAGAAGCCTCCTTAAATAATTATTTTATTATATTACTTAGTCTTTCTTATTATAGGGGCTACAGAAATACATCATCAGAAAATTTTTAATTGTCAAACTATCGATTAATGAGGTACAGCCGGGTGACAGACGGACAAACAGACAGACGGACGGTCGCACAGTGGGGCAACTCTTAGTGATACCGTTCAAAGATACATTTAAAAATAATAATAGTTAAGCATTAATTATAAGTTTAAACCCGATTCTCATTGTCCAATTCATAATTACAGACAGTGTTGTCTTCCTACGGCTCGAGTAGGATGTCCCGTCCCTACTTATTACAGCGCCGTAGGGCGGCGTAGGGCTGTCCAAACAGAATTTTACATAAAAAAATTATAACAAATTACACTTGGAATGGGTAATTGGTAAGGTATTTTATCACTTTACGAGATAAGCGAACGTCTGTAGAGTTCAAGGTACGTAAATGTTAAATCAAAAAAAATATTTTTAAACTTTTTTTAAATTTAAAGTAGATGATTCGTTTATCATCTCATTATTTTCCTTCTTTTACTTAAAAATCATTCAATGATTGTTTTGATTACAGTTTGTCGATTTTAAGAAAATACGTTACATATTTTAGTTTTATGCTAAACAATAACAATACAAATACATTGTATTGTTTCTGCGTCATTGCGTCTATTTGGGTGCAATTGATGTGAGGTCGATTCCCGCATTTACGAAACCCTTACGAAACGAATGCGGATTAATGCGTTTTAATATAATAAAATTAGTAATTTTAATATAGTAGCTAGCTAAATATTTTATTTTCCTTCTCTTGCTCTGGAGCGGTGTAAAGTTTTGCAAGAATGACACTTTGCAGTAATGTTGAAAATGTAATACTTAAAGAAAAAAATAATATAAAACAACACCAAATTTGTGTAATTCCCTAGATGTAGCAAGCTTCGAAATACTAAGTGCTACACGATATATTTATATAGCAATAAATTTAACACCTAACAAGCATACACGGTTTCATAGTTATTGCACCTAAACCACACTGACAGACTGACAGATTGACAGAGCTGCGTACAGTGATTTTACCGCGCCTTTAAAGGTAAAGTTTTAAAGTAATACATATATGTATTAGCGTTCGGTCCAAAAGTGGTAAGAACTTGTCGCTGTGACGGATTGGGTACGATGGAGATGCACGACATCAAATACTATTATAATAAATCACAAGTGCCATATATTTATGTACCGATAATTCCAGTTTCTTTTTATTTTAATTGACGTAACGTTTTTGCGGGTTATGTGTTTATTATTATGTTATAAAGCTAAAGAGTTGGATTGGTTGAACGCGATAATCTCGGGAACTGTTTTTTTTGTTTTTGTTAATAATATCTTAATCACAACGCTAATAGTTTTCATGTAACTCACTGTACCTGCGGTCAGCGTTACTTAAAATGTATCGTGTACTATAGTCAACTCTTAGTTATTACGTTTGACTACGCGGGCCTAACCGGAGGTAAGGGCTAACTGGAAATTAAGAAAATAGTCATTAGTGCTGTCATACACCTTCAGTATTTTCTGCTCATTTGAGTGTGGAATTTTCTTCAATTAGTGGTAGATTGTGTTAAGGAAACAAACAAATGCTAATTAAATTTTTCAGAAAAATATACCATCTTTCGAACGTAAATGTGTTTACTGTTCCTATTGCATTGAGGAAGTCTTGGTCATCTAAAATTATTTTCATATCTTCGCTCTGGCAGAAAGCACGTTTCGGAAATTTGGTGGAAAGAAGGAAATAAAAGAATATAAAATAACAATAAACCCAATTGCATAAAAACCATAAAAAACATACCAAATATTTTACTAGGATCAACAGTAGGGAACAATTTAAATTTTACAGTGCTTATTGGAAAAGTTCAATGGATTGAACTATGTGGTTCAGTAGATAGATACATTATATATAGATACACACTGATAAACACATTACCCTCTATTACGCCGCGCCGTCGGTTATAAAAAATACTGCGGCTATTTAACAATACTACTACTATAATTCAAAGCAATATTTGTAAAGAAACTACAACAGCAATAAACGTGAGTGGATTAGACAGACAGCCATTCAAACTGTGTAAAAGGGCAAATAGACTATATTTTATACAAACATGACATTATTGTTGACTAAGTTCTGTAGGCTTATTTATGCTAGGATTTAGGACATATATTCGAAACGCCATAATCAAAGAATCATATGACATACATCTATTTTGTGCTGTATTTTTCTGAAACGTTGTTTAACTGGACCTGAGGTGTTACGAGTACAAGCTAGTTTTTATAATATTAATGTTAAAAATAGACAGTTCTTATATGTTTTTTCATTACGCAAACCGATAAGTGCAGAGAACCTAGTGTTTTACACTTCGTTCTCCATATATATATAAACTTAAAAGAAATTATCAATATCATTATGATTTCTGGCTCAATATATATAAGATCCGACGACTATATTTTATTCCGACAGCCCTGCGCCCCCCATAACATTCATACAAACAATTTTAACTAGAGAACGTTATAAATAGATGGGGCCATCGGAACGGGGACACCCCGCTCTAAATGTATCGACTCTTCGTCTTCTGTTTATTGGGTTAGCTGTTATCTGTTTGGCTCACGTAATAAACGTTATACAGTAAATAGTTCAGACCAGGTTTCGAATCTACAACTGCTGGTAGCATAGAAAAACATCTAGGAACTACAGCTTACTAATTGTAATAATAAGTACTTGACATTAATTTATGACAAAAACTCTTATCCCTATATCACATACACGTACAGTGCGGCGATCGACGGGTCATGGTAGCCCTGAATTATAGTTTTCTGTTTTTTTTTATCTTTGCACATTATTTACTCAGCACAAATATGCGACTGCAACACGATAGGCGTGGGTTCCATCCCCACTCAGGGGAATGGAACATTTATATTTTTATTTCTTCGCTCTGGTAACCAGGCGAAGCGCAGCTTCGAGCTCCGCCATTCAACACGCAATCCTTAAATAAATTTACATCTGTAATACTTTTATTATGCTGCGTTTGTCAATAGATTTATATATTTAATGAACAATTTGTTTTCATAATTCTGAGAAAGTACAAGCTGTCTACGTGGCTGCTTGAAAGGATGTGATAGGCGGCAAGGGCGTCCCCTGCGCGACTCGAATCTAGACTTGCGGCCGTAATCAGAGCATTTAATTATTTTAATTTAACATTTTCTCTAAAAATTTACGTCCTAATTACACCTAACAATTTTCAATTATTTTTTGCCAAACTATTTTATATAAAAATATGGCGTCGTAAGCTTTTTTTTATACAATGTACTTACATGTATTTTGCTATTTTTCCCGATTGCTGCTTTGCTGCTTTATTACATCATATCTCCAGAACGCTGAACGGATTTACATATTTGAGGTGTCGTTAGATTCGTATTCGTTACAAAAACCAATCATGGCGGCTGTGGGACGCAATTGGACTTTGTGAAAAAAAATCACGACTGTTAATCCTAATAAAATATTTTGCTTGTATATTTTCTTTTTAGTTTTATGCAGTCGGGGTTTATGTTTTAACAATTACATACATACACATTAATTAAGTCTAATTCAATGTTTGTTCGCATTGTATAATGACTGAGTGATATAAATGTAATCAGACGTATGTACATACTCGTACATATGTGTACCTGATGGTACGTAAGTAGGTACGTACCTACAGTAGCTTTTACCTGAAGCTTCTGCCCCATTTTTTATATATATATATATATATA
>DVQM01002009.1:0-10812 GCA_018231645.1 Heliconius ricini | reverse complement strand
CTTTTCTATTTTAGGTTTATATCCATTTTTCTCTAATGTTATAAAATAGATATTATAATCAGCAACCCATAGGCATTGGTTGACATTGGTTGCCGACAACATACGACCTAATTACGAGCCGACAACGACACTGTACACAAAATCGTAACGTATAAACAATATAGTCGATGAAATATGACAGTTGGCATGTTCGTCACCGGCGTTCAAAAAAGCTTTTAAGTCTAAATTAATATTGTATAAATAACTAACACCCGTTCATTCATGACTATTTTGATTCGAAACGGAAGCAAAATATCCTTTTGACGATTATACTTAATACATAATGTTTTACAAATCGTTAAAATTAACAAAAAATCTTGGCTTAGTTCCAAAATAAGCGGTATAAATATAATTTTTGTATGTTTGGATTTATAAGACTATTAAAAATGGTTCGAGATGATGATAAGTACTGTTGGCTGTAGCATAAGATTTTTAAACTATTACATATACTAGAGTAAGATCAGCTTCACGCTGTATCCCTCACACAGGAGGTTAGGCAGAGGGAACTTTGTATCAAGACACTCCATTCCCCACTACACTACTAGAATAAGTAATTGTAAATTATACAAAAACGTTTCTGATTTTAGGTAATGTTTAAGCCTTACAAGCCTTGACTCGATTGAGCAAAATTAAATTTACTTTGATTTGGAGCACAAGTGTGAGACTGGAAAACGCGACGGTTTCGAGTTATATTACCAATTCGGGGGGAATAATAATGTTATTGTAAAAAAATATATATTTTCCTTTCTTTACTCTGGTGCAGCGCAATGCCTTCAGAATTCTGTGAAAGTAGTGAACAGAACTGTCTTAACGGGTTCCTTTTGCCAATCCTACATTGTGCGGGATAAAGCGTAAAACTTAAGAAGTTCAAACTTAATTCGATTTTAATATTTTTAAAATACACACTTCCAATATGTGTCACCACTCAGGTTTTAATATTTCTTATATAGTAAAATAAAGCACACATTGGGTATCGCCACATAAAATGAAATACATGCACTACATCTCTAAAATGGATAAAAAGCGTACTTTAAAACTAGGCCATTACATTTCATTAACAATCTTGATTCATATAAGATTAGTATTCTCCTGCAACATTTTTTTCATTTCCGCTATAATTTTGCCCTACAAACTGAAATTCATCTAAATAATAATAATTTTAAGGATGCAGAAAAATATAGTGACGCGCCACTACCTATGAGTAAAACTCTCGTATATGCAAGAAAAAAAACTATGAGCTCATTAAAACATATTGTTATCAGAAGTTATTATAACTTTAACTTGCATTTCGTGTGCACGTTGTCGGTTCATTCAGAGTGCAGCGAATGAAATCTTTTGTCTGAATTATCTTTAGTGTTTCACATTCTGTTTGAGGTAACTTTACGGTGGTTATGACACCGCTGTCAAAGACTATGCGTGAACACAAGTGAATATTTTATTTTTATCAGTTATATTCGCCTTTAACCGATTAAAATTGTAAGATGTTGAATTTTAATTCTTTAAGGGCAGTTCGAGAATTAAGAATATTTCTTTAACTTGACGCTCAATTATCAATAGCCTCTACTCAATTTTCTAGTCATTGCCTGTTAAGAGGTGGAACTCAATGTCTAACTTTAAATTATAATTAGAGCTAGGAAATGAAAATTAGTCATCCACAGGGTAGAGTCAAACACAAAACCGTCGCATTTATAGTGGGACGCTGTGCTACTTAACCACGACGAACGCGATATATGGATATTGGACACTGGTATAAATGGAAAAGATATTGGATTCAAATTCCAAGAAATATATTAAAATTTTCTCTTTATAATTTTATCACAATGTTATATTACATACTATCACTTTCAATATAAGTAGCAAATATAATTTTATCCCTTCTTTTGTTTTGATAGAGGGAGAGGTTCGATAACGAGCACCTAATATTTTACACCCATATTTTGATATTTTGGGCACTGCGTTTTGTCAGCAATTATTCCAATTATTCCAAAGAAACCAAACAAACTATTCAGTTTAATGATATTAGTATAGAAGTATTGATTTGTTCTAATAGCAAATTTAAAAATTATTTTAACATATTATTCTTTCCCAACGAAAACAACGAACTTCTAACAGTATTTGAAAAGTGTGTTATTCAACAATCGGATGCCACTCCATTAGCCAGTCATGTCAAGTCACTAGGCTATTGACAGATGATGGCATTTCTGTTGGGAATCAAACCCAACACCGATGGGGGAACGTGCCTAACGATCCGTATGATTTATTACTGTCATTACCCTACTTTAGTATCGAAATGGGAAATATGCCATTTTGCGATTTTTATTATCAACCTTATTTTGATGATTATATGGCTTA
This sequence comes from Heliconius ricini, assembly GCA_018231645.1. Taxonomy (NCBI): domain Eukaryota; kingdom Metazoa; phylum Arthropoda; class Insecta; order Lepidoptera; family Nymphalidae; genus Heliconius; species Heliconius ricini. Next base: position 8,421 of record DVQM01002009.1, on the reverse strand, counting down.
ATTTAAATTTTCGACAGCTTATGTATACAAAGTATCGGTTATTAAGTTATGGAAAGAAAAGGAATTTATATGAAACCCATAATTGTGTTTTTGTACAATTTCCCCTGCTGTTGAACTTTGTGTATTTCTATAATACTGTGGGCAAATATTACCAAGTTGCAGATTTTTTTTAAATCTATTAAAATAATGACCAAAGAGTTTCATTAAAACAACTTATTAATTTGAAATAAGATTTTACAGCTAATTTTTGAGATAGGTAGTGAGATTAGCTTCCACGCTATATCCCGCGAATTACAGGGTAGTGGGTTCCAAGACATTGCAGTTAAATTTCGTCTCGTTTTGTCTTGATGCCAAAGTGGGAAAATGAAAATAGTTCTTTCGTCCGAGTAGAAATAGAACTCACAACAGTCGTATTTACAATCAGATGCTGCGCCGCAATGGTCTCACGAAAGCAGTGGAAAAAAAGCTAAAAACCCACGCTACTACGCCTTCTACAAACATATTAAAATAACATAGGTTAGTATAATATGTAGGCAAAAAGTTGAGTTCTGTCACTCAACATGCAATGCCTCTAGAATTCGGTGGAAAGTGAGGAACGAAGTGTCTTAACACTAGGTTCCCTGTGCCTGCCCTGCAGTGTGCAGGAAAAAGAAAGACTCCAGTTTTCTAATTTCTTTCAAATTCACATAAACATAACTAGTACTAGTCGTCCTTAAACATTCATATCAATGTACTCGTATCGAGTACATTGTTATTTAGTTATCTAGTTAGTTAACGACTGCTTCGGTAGTAAAAGCAAGTTAATAAAATGTTCCTAGTACTAAACTTTATGGAGCGGTTTTAATTTTATAATTTACTTATATTAACAATGAGGCTAAAACTTTTGTTATTATCTAAGAGGCGATCACCGCTTGTAAATATAATGGACGAGGCTTCAACTCCCAACTTGGGAGCAAATTAGTTTTTGTTTGTATCTTTTATTCTATATTAACCTAACACCATGGTCTCTGCAAGCCTCTTTTACATCGTCCACTGTAATCAACCTCTTCATATATGCCGGTTGATTTTCATGTTTTTTACGTGACCTTCGTCCAGTATCATCGACATCTAAGTTGTCGAAGTTCAAACGGGGTCCCATCCTATTTCTCTCACTTTTCCTTCGTATTTTTTGTACAATATTTTTATCTTACGAAGAGGTCGCATCTTCACAGCATTCTTCTTTCTTTTATATTACATTTTATATTTACCACTTTTTTTCTAGCTCTACACTATATCACACGTACAGCAGAATAGACAAAATAAACCTTGTATTTAGAGACTGTTTGCCATACTATCCACTTTTAAGATATTGCATGTTGAATGGCGTTATTCAACAATCAAATCAAACCGGATCCAAAACCGTCGCGTGTATAGTTAGATGATGTACCCCGTATGTAAGCCTATATTAGGGACACTATTTTTAAATCAACCTATATTGCAAATCACTGTCACCTTTAAAAGCGTTTCATGCTAAACGGTAAGTAAATATAAAAATAAAAATAAAATTTCTATATCAGAAATAAGAAAAAATTGAGTAGAGGTAAAAAGGCTACCATCGGTTTCCCGATAATTAAAGAAATTAATAAACCGTCAATCAAATCGCATAGAATATGTGCATGCTATGTACCAATAATACGTAAAATTAATAAGCCCGTATTTAAGAAAAATTTCCTATTTTGTTGTTTTTTAATTTTCTGAAGATGGGATTTAAATATCTTCACCTAAGGGTACCGTAGATTCGTTGATCGAGATAAATACATACTGTATAATGGTACGTGGCTTTGAATATTATATTTTTTGTGTAATTTTTCACGACTTTCAGATAAAAGTACTTATAAATCGATAAATTTAAAGTGAATTCCATTAAAGATATAGATATAGTATCCATTCATGTAATCAAATATGGTGATAATTTAACACTGATGGTTAGGTGTCAAGCAGAACAATTGAAACATTATAGTAACAGTTCTTTAATTTTAACAGTTTTTAATTTAAAACTCTATAAGATATATAGAACTGATTTAAAATTTAAAATAATATAAAGCTTAATATTTTTTTTTAGCTTCCTGATGTATTCCGCACACAGCAGGCTAAGCAGAGGGAACCTTGTGTTAAGAACTTCGTTCCCCGCTTTCTGCCGTGTGTGCGGGATACAGCGTGAAGCAAAAACAAGAAACACAGACGATACCACGTGTGCAGATGTTTTTTTCCTATTCTAGTTGAACTCAAGTAGATGGATATAATGTTATTTTATAATTTATTAAGATTATCTTATAAAAGATCGTCGCGTTACAGGGGTACAAGTGTGCGGTTGTGGGTTCGATTCTCCTAAAGAGGATCAAATATTTTTATTTTCCCGCCCTGGTAACGATTCAAAGCGCGGCGTTCAGTTCCATCTCAAGAATAGCTGAACGAAGTGGCATTCATTCCTAACATACGAAGAAATATTATTATATACTATTGTAGATTCTCTGTTATCTCCAGACAAAAAAACGTTATGATATTCCTTAATCACTAAAAGTATGCCAGCTATCATAATTGTTTCGAGGATGTCTGGAAATTGTAATAATATATATTTATTTTGAGGCCAGGCAGAGGTGACGCAGGGGCACAAAGTGTGACTGTAATATCAACTGGTTGTGGGTTCAATTCGCTATGGTATTTAGAGAAAGCGCAGCGTTGAGTTCCGCCACTCAACATGTAATTCCTTCAGAACTCGGCAGAAAGCGGGGAACGAAGTATCTTAACACAAGGTTCCCTATGCTTATCCTTCTGTGTGCGGGATACAGCGTGAAGCAAAAACAAGAAACACAGACGATACCACGTGTGCAGATGTTTTTTTCCTATTCTAGTTGAACTCAAGTAGATGGATATAATGTTATTTTATAATTTATTAAGATTATCTTATAAAAGATCGTCGCGTTACAGGGGTACAAGTGTGCGGTTGTGGGTTCGATTCTCCTAAAGAGGATCAAATATTTTTATTTTCCCGCCCTGGTAACGATTCAAAGCGCGGCGTTCAGTTCCATCTCAAGAATAGCTGAACGAAGTGGCATTCATTCCTAACATACGAAGAAATATTATTATATGATTTATAATTATAATATTTTTAATAACTCAAAATGGACACAATCTCCGTGATTTATCACCGGATACTCTTTGTTTGTTCCACCAAAAGTATCTATTATACCTTAATATAAATAGGTTTAACAAAATCACTACACTATACTTTTTTAGAAAACTTTCCAAGAGGCGCAGGTTCAAATACCACCTCGTTTCAATTTTTATACATTTTAAAACAAAAAAAAATCGAGTCTAAAAAAGAATATATAGAAATTTAATTAAGGAATTAGGCCAATATTCTATATACAATCCAACGACCAGCTCTAACAAAAGATACCATTGAGTTTGTTCAAAATTATAATAATATTAATAATCTTGGGGAGAATTAATTTTGGTACAAAAAGATACTTGAGGTTTCATCTTCAATGTCTCTGTATAAATTGTTGACAGAACCACAGAGTTCCGAAACTTTCTTCCAAGTGCCAATTAATTGTCCCACACAAAGGAAACCGATAAGGCTATGAAATATTAGGCTATTTTATTGCAAAATTTAAAATCATTATGAAAAAGAGCAAAAAAAGAACAGATTTTTTTTACATATCAGAATAAGCGGCAGGAACTTAGTGCTAAGGCACACTTAGTGCTAAGGTTCCTCCATCCTCCTTGGATGTCTCCATATCCATAAATCTGGTAGAAATTCTGTAAAATTGACTGGTTGTGGGTTCGATCCCCACTCAAGGAAAATAAAATATTAGGAGGAGAGGCAAAGCGCGGCGTTGAATCCTGCCTCTGTTCTGTTCAACTGCGTGAATACCACCAGTATTCGGCAGAAAGTTGAGAACGAAGTGTCTTAACACTAGGTTCCCTCTGCCTGCCCTACTGTCTGCGTGATACAGCGTGAATCTGATTTAATTTGATTTTTTTAAGTACAAAATTTTATACATTTGTTACCTGAAATACAATGAGAATATTTAAAAATATATATATTTAAATAAAGATCCATATATGTATACTGGGTACTTAGAATATATTATGTGGTACAATCCTTAGTATTGAATATAAAATAACATTTATTATTAAAATTTGTTTCTTAACTTTTTACAAATATTGTTTCATTAATAACTTACTTAACGACACCATCGACAACCATAATTATGTATCGTTGTTAAAAAACTTTCAGCACAAATTGAATCCCAGTACCAACCATATTTATAAAACTCGTTATGACTTTCATTATATAACATATTTTCAACAATACATTTTATATTTTAATCTCGTTCAAACAAAAAAGTATTGAATACACCCCAAAAATGCCGTACAAAAATCCATTTGCTGACTTCATAAAAATAAATTTCGTACCGTTGAGGTTAATAACTCAAATGAACGAATCGCTGCGAAGCTGTGAAACGCGTTTTTTAATTACACCACTGTTTACTTTTTAATTGGCACGAGAATTGTTTTTTTGCTTGGAAAATTTTCGTTTTCATTGTTTTCGTACCGGTTTCGTGTATGGCGAACGGGAGCCATTATCGCGTTGCTGTGAGATTTACATGTTTTAATGATTTTTTATATCAGATGCGTTGGTGAAAAAGCCAAGTAATGCATTATATTCATAAAGAACAAATGAATGGGTGTTCGTTATAAATCCTGAATACATTAATTGTAGATTTATGTGTGTGTATAAAACTGTAAGTTATTGAATGACTGACGGAAAACCACAGACAAAGCGACTGGACAAATTTGTCTTGTAGATAAGATATATATTTTCTTAAATTCCTACAGAAATGGGAAAAACGAGACTTTCTATCGTCTTTATAAACTTACGGCCATAAACGCACCGGTTGTAAGTTCGATCCACACTCAGAGGAATGATTGTATTTAATTTATTTTCAACCAGCAAACCAACCGCGGAATCGCCCCTTTAAAATTGCTGTTATATCATATAGCTTATGTGTTATTTTGATTATTTAAGCTTCCTTTTCTTTCCGACATTAATCCCAGCATTTGCTAGAGTCTGGCTCCTTATTCAACCTACTCTACTTTGCACGGTCTTTAGCATTCTCAGTGGACCATATGACCTTATGTCCTGCCTTACGACATCCAATCAGCGCTTTCTTGAGCGTCCGGGAGATCTCATTCACTCTAGGGATTTATATAGCAAGGCACTGGTTCCTACGCCAGCGCGTAATGTAGCCAAAATATCTCACACGACGTTCTTAAAGCTTATCCGCTACGTTACGGACTCCTAGACTACCTCGAATGAATGTGTTACGCTTGCGGTGAGACCGCGATACGCAGCACATTTACCTCGGCATCTTCATTTCCGTTACGTGAAGCTCGTAAGAGTACTGGAGAAAGCGCTGGCCAGCATTCACTGATTTATAAAGGAACCGGTCGAATGTTGCTGCAACTTTGCAGTTATACAGCTCATAATATATTCAATTATGCTTTTATTACATAAGCTGTATAATTGTTAATTTCATGTAATGCCGTTTTGTAGTTTTTACGTAAAAGTGTCAATCAAACATCCATCCTCAGATATTTTCACATTTATAATATTAGTAGGATTAATAGTGTAAGTAAAAACTTGCTATCCGGGTTAAGAGCGTCAAGCTGCGTATTTTAAATTTCTTTTCTCTTTTCTAAAATTTAAAGGACAATTAAATGTACCAAAACTTCTTTAACAAGCTCGTTGTTAACAGTGCTATCGTGAGATTCGAACACTTGAAAATCTCTTATTCACTTACGGAACACATTTCGGATTTACTTTGACCATTTAAAGTGTGTTTTTTATTATTTTAACAAGAAAATAACTTTTATGTCGATACACATATTTTTTTACTAAAAAACCCGACTTCAAACAATAGACTAAAAAGCACAAAATAAATTTACTTAAGATAAAATATAATGAATACGTTCTTAGATTTTGTTAAATAAAATAAAACGTACTGTGATTTTGTTAAGCAAAAATAATTAAAAATGTTATATAATTTTGAAGTCTATGTAAATCTAAGCTACAACAACCTTACTACAATACTGTAATCCTGTTTGTTTTACTTGGCACCTTCAAATTCAAATTTATAAAATCTTTTTTGATTATATTTATATAAATTTATCAAACTAACATATTGACATGCACATATACAAAAAATCGAGTGAATTGGGAATCTCTTTTTTTTAAGTCGATTGAAAATGAGAACATCCTCTTTTTTGAAATTGGTTGAAAAGAGATGCAATGATGAAGAATCTCACGTTTGACACCCATTTTAACAATGTGTTTTCTTGTAACTATTACAATATAATTATATTTTTTAGTAAAAAAACAAGCAACTAGTTCAATTTCAACTGGATTCCATGATCAGTTCTAACCTAACAAAACGTTCACCAAACTATCATTAAAGTGTAACCTTTCCAATAAAAAAAAGTATCATTGGGATCGATTGGCGTATTATTAGTAGTAATGTTTTAATATTGAGTCATTCGTCCAGTTGTCGCGCTATTTAATGGAAATTTAAAACTTATGTGATTTTCTCACAGATACCATTGTCAGAAATGAGAATCAGGTCAGTTGTAAAATTGAGATCACACAGAAAGCACTAGCTTTCAAATAAAAAAAGAATCATCAAAATCGATTCACTTAGACAAAAGTTCTGAGGTAACAAACACAAAAAAATATACGCTTGCTAGAATCCAATAGTAAAAACTGCATTAAAATCGGTTGAGACACCGGTCCGTTAAGATCCTATTGTAAATATACACTCCTATTGTAAATATTCACTCTGATGTCGAGGTAAAGTATATGATGAGTTTCGCCACTCAACATACAATGTCTCTAGAAGTCGGTACAAAGGTGGAGAACGGAGTGTCTTAACGCTAGGTTCCCTCTGCCTACTCTGCTGTGTGCGGGATTCAGCGGGAAGCTAAAAAAATATTATACAATGATCAATACTACGTACGACATGCTAAATACTAATATTTAATATTATTTTATATACTTTTAGTGCGGGGCAAGACCATGACATGACACATTACAACCATCCGTCACGTTTATAGACCAGGGGGCTGCCTTGTTTTAGTTGATTACACAACACGCCCATATAAATAATTTATGAGGCACGATTAATATTTCATACTTACATGCACATTTGTCTACAACATTCATATCGAAAATGAATAATATTATTTTAATAAACAATCAATGCGGATCAGGAATCAAATCTGTAACTAATGCTTGTACATTTTGAATATTAAGTTTATATTAAGTTATCCACAATCTATATAAATTCTCATATTATGCATCTTACAAGTTTATTAAGATGAACGCATTTACTTTGGAAGCTACTGTTCCGAATTGAAAAATAAATTTTTGTGTTAAATAGTCCATTTAAGACCACATTGACTATTTGTAATAATTTTATTATCATCTTAGTTATTTTAATTTGATGTAAACAATAAAGTCGCATAAAAAAGCTGACACTATAAAATAAAATTGAAATGACCAAACAGATGACGACCTAAAGTTTTCCTATTAGCAGAAGTGAGGTTTTTTATTCAACGTAATCTCAAGTCTTTGTTAAGTGACAGCTGCTTAAATGGGATCACAAACTTTGGCTGTTCAACAGGCAATTTAAGGAAATTAAAAGACCATCGCTTCCTTCTAGTATCTGATAATGTCTCTCAGACTATACAACGCAGATAGCTTTGTCGTGAAAATGAATTCTAGTTAGATAAACTTTATTTTGATGGGATTTCGAAATCTTCGTTTGAGCTTGGAATTAGACTGTCATAGTATAGAAGTTTAATAATTGAGAAAGTATTTTTTGAAGCTATCGCATTTTTAAAAACATTTATTACAGTCGAGGCCAGTCGTGACGCAGGGGCACAAAAAGTGTGGCTGTAAAACTGATTGGTTGTAGGTTTGATCACCACTCGAGGAGATGGAATATTTACTTAAATGTATATTTTCATTTCTTCGCTCTAATGTTGAGGCAAAACGTGGCGTTGAGCACTCACTCTATGTTCCCTTTGGGGACTGTGCTACGTTCAGGACACAGCATGAGGCTGATTTATTTTTATTTTATTTATTACAATTATATTTCAATTGGATCTGTAATGGCCTCTAAATTAAAAACGTTACAATTGCGGATTCGATTCCTATTCGGAGAAATCAAGTATTTTCATTTCTTAGCTCTGATAAAAAGATACATTTGAGTTCAACAACTCAACGCACAACGGAAAGTTTTGAAACGGAATGTCCTAATACTAAATTCCCTTTGCCTGTCTTACTATACGTGGGATACATCATAGTGATCATATTTA
>DVQM01002008.1:0-10813 GCA_018231645.1 Heliconius ricini | reverse complement strand
CTAGGTTCCCTCTGCCTACCCTGCTGTGTGCGGGATATAGCGTGAAGCTAATTTACATTATTATGTGTTTGTTATTAAATAACAATGTTGGTCTGAATGTAATGTCTGGATCTAATGTAGACTATCGTTGTTATATATTATATATTACGTAAGTACATTTATTTTTACGTACATAACGTAAAGAGCAATATTATTTTATCGCAAAGGGAGACGTCCGCCTAATTGATGTATCGTTGTAATACATTTTTTTGATTCATGACTATGAGGAACCAATTGAGGTTAAAAAGCCGCGTTATACCTTCAATCTAAAAAGTTATTTATGTAAGCCGTTTATTAAGTAACTAAAATAAAGAAAAATGTAAACTTTTACATAGTATAAAAAAATATTGCTTCCCAGAGATGTACGCTTAGGTAACGAGATGGGTTTTAATGAGATTCTTACTCATGTGCGTGGGTATAGGGAGGACCGGGTGGCCCGTGCCCACCCCAGAGTGGTCTGGTGCCTACCCGAGAAATTTTGCTTACAAAACACTTGTCCCGAAAAATTAAAAAAATCGACATTGACACGAATATTTTTATTCAAAGTTTTAAGTCCAAGCAACCCCCACAAAAGGTATCTAGATGCACTATGTGCGTATTTAAAGAATAGATAAGGTATATTTTATAAAAATAATGGCAACAGTAAAAATGATTTGTAATACAATATCTTAAAAATGCATTTTTATGTGCTCTATTCCCACAACGAGAGTACCAAGCCCACGCAAGGAAAGTAGGCGGTAAGAACCAGCATACAATATAATCTCTAGTAGATTAGACCATAAACCACATATACGTATATTATTCGAGTAATAAAAAAGTTCAAAAGCTTCCCATCATATTTGAAATAAGTATGTAAATCTTACGACTTCCAAGAACATACTTTATTCTTTACGCGTATGACAATATTATGGTAAAACTTTACAAAGGCTGAAGTAAACAAAAACAATATAAAAGACTCCCTAATTGCAGACGAGCGCTCCTCTTCTCGTAAGCTTCGTGTTCGAACGATTGCCAGATTTATGCGCATTTTGATCATTCAATACCATTTTCAAAAGTAAACTTGCTATTGTGAACTTTTAATCTTCTTAAGGCACTTCGCTTCAATTCACTTCACTTCGCTTGATTACTCTCTCATGTATATTTCTTAAATACTAAAAGGCCAGGTTATTTTAATAAAGAAATAAAATTAAATCAGATTTAAAAGTACAAGCTGTTAAAATATAATAGTTGTTTATGGGTAGTACAAAATAAAAAGCATAATAACAATAATAAAATTCGGGCAAGTGCGAGTCGCGTACCGTTCCATAAATATCTATAAAATCGATAAATAATCACGCTTGTTGAATGGGAGCCCCCTTTAATAGTCATTTTATATCGTTTTTTTATTTAATTGTCTTATAATAAATCCTTATTACAGCGGCAATAAAGATACATCATCTGTAAAATTTCAACTCTCTTTCTAATACGATATAAGAATATGATAAGAGAAATAACTATAAAACCTTAGAATCTTATCTACATATGTATTTCTCAAGAACACGGTTTCACGGAGCTTACAAATGTAGAGTACTTCCATTCTGTAATAAAGACATGGTGCAGTAAGCGCTTACGCTGTAAAAACTTTAAGCAAAAACTAAAAAGCTCGTAGTGCCAAGAAAAAGAGAAACATATTTGTTGTTCGAAGCCAAAACAACTTTGCTTGGGAATTCGTTTCAATAACAAACAAAGGAGCTAGCGAGAAAAGAATCGGGTCAGAAACGTGCTTAATCGAAGCAACCTATTGAAATAAGGTCCCAGTATCAACGTGCCAAATTACTAAGAATCGAGATTAAGAGACCATTGTGGTTTCGAAAATTTCATAGAACGCGTACCTGTTGATTTATATTATTCATTTGTTCCAAGTAATTTCTCAACATTTTTCCCTTTTCTGTGCCAAGTTAAAGCCAGCTATGAAATATGAAACCCCGTATTGTGAGCCGAGGGCGAGTGCGCGATAATATAGCGTTATTCTTAGCTGCAAGTTGAAACGTTATGAGAATTTATAAAATTCATAACGAAAAAATAATATGAATTTTGTGTGCGAAGTATTGCTACGGTTAAGCGTTGTGGTTGTAAATTTTTATTTGTTTTCGTAGGTAGTTTTGTGTAAAATACAATTGTAATAATACCTGTATGATAATTATGAAAGATAGATAGATAATAGGTATAATATGTTACATTTTTGTTTGTTACCTTATCTAAATATTCAAATAATTGTAATATATATATACATATACATATATATATAATAAGTTATGTTATATATACATATATATATAATAATAAGTCTGTACCTATCTTATATATATATATATATAAGATAGGTACAGAGTTTCCTAACAATAGAATCCTTGTGCCTTTCCTGCTACGTGGGACAGCGTGAAGCTGGAAAAAAGCAAAAAAATGCTGAACGTTGTGATTTCTATTCCCGCCTCTCCTCAAAACACAGAAACAATGAGGTTTAACATTAGGTTCTCTCTGCCTATCGTGCTATACGCGTGACATGGCTAAACCAAAATGTCAATTCAAATACTTTACGACTGCAAAATAATCGAATTGTCAGCCTGTAAGGCAAAAAAAAAGTAAAACCTTAATTGTTAGCAATAATTTATTACGTACAAAAAGGCCAGTCGTGGCGCAGGGGCACGAGGCGTAATTGTAAAATCGACTGGTTGTGTGTTCGATCCCCACCCGAGGAAGTGAAGTATTTATTTATACTTACATTTTTGTTTCTTCGCTCTGGTGTAGAGAAAAAGCGAGGCGTTTAGTTCCGCCAATCAACACACAATGCTTCCAGATTTCGGCAGAAAGTGGGAGATGGAGTGTCTTAACACTAGGTTACCTCTGCCTACTGCACTGTGTGCGGGATACAGCGTGAAGCTGATTTATTCATTTATACGTACAAAATGAATTGCAGTTGTAATAAAAAAGAATTTGCATATGCAATGTCTAAAACAGTAGACTTGTTAGATAAATAATGAACATATTTTAATTTAAACATCGAAATATAGATTTAAGACATTATTATTAGATATAAGTTATTTATATATTCTTTTATTTTCTTTATATTTTATATAACTTTACGCCAGAATTTCAAACATGGCATACTTAGTGGCGGAACCTAACGCCGCACCTTGTTTTAACCATCAAAAAGCACTTCTGTGAATTAAAAGATGAAATATTATTTTATTTACAATCTAAACATATTTATAATATTAAAAAAAAACTAAAATAATTACATTGATCCTTTTAATATATCTTTCTGTTGACGTTTAATGGCCGTAAAGAATGGTATCAAGAGGCAAGAAGCTCAAGCTAAGATCATCGAGAGATAATCCGAGATAATCTGACATCACTATTGGGTGATAAATCTTATAAATCCGTTAAAAGTACACCATACGTTGTAAAACGTAAAAAATGTGACTTTAAATAGTAACACTGTTAAATGGAATGGTTGTATAATGGACTTGTTGGTTATAAATATTTTTGTTTACATCGCGCGTCCTATATTAGTTGATAGTGTCATTATAATCTTTTATCTTCTTTCCAATCACGAAATTGCATATAGAGTAAAGAAATGACGCGTTCTCATATATTTAGAACTTTGTCAGCGGGCGAGGCGTGAAGCGTATGTGGTGAATGGATGAATTTTCGGACTATAAAGCGTTAGGGTAGAAACTTACCCACCACCCTGGCCTTAAGTAAATAAATTCCACGCCAAAATTCGCAACCTGCGTATTAAAGACATTCTATTTAAATTAAAGGATATTTTTTAAAATTTAAAGTAACAATATAACTATTAGTAGTAGACGAGTGTACTTCAGAAGAACGGAGCGACAAATCGAGTAGTCTGCGCCTTCCCACAACGATGATTAACAACAAGACTTTTTTTTAGTTTCACGCTGTATCCTGCGTAAAAAAGGATAGGCAGAGGCAGCCTAGTGTTAGGAGTGCCGCTCCCAACTTTGCATTTCATATTGAGTGGCAAAACGCCACACTTTTATACCTCGACACATTAAAATATTAAATATATATTTCTTCTAGTGGAGTTCGAACCCACAACCTGCTGCGTATAGTCACACGCTTGTTCTCCTGCGCCACGTTTGTTTTTATTTAAATTGTTACTTTTATTCAGATTGTTAAAGCTCAAAATTGTACAAGCTGGATATATTTATACGTTTTAAGTAAAAGACATCAACGCGTTTTAAAATTTTTCTTGAATTTTCATAAGTTCATCACTTCTTACATCTAGTGTGTTGTTTTATAGTATTGATAAAATTACATAAGCATATATTCTTTTTTAACTGTAATAACGGCAATATAACGATCAAATCAAATTACAATTAATTAAAATATCTTGTAAAAAATGATAATTAAATTACTATTAATTAAAATATCTTGTAAAAAATATACAGTATTCACAACATTAGTAACAATTTTATGATTTCGTTGTAAAGTTTTACGACCTTTTAGCGATATGCAATCAATTTATTTAATTAATTTAGAATCTAAATAAAATGATGGCTAAAGATTATTTAGGAGGTCTAATATGTGCGAAAGCAATAAAAAATAAAAATATGGAATTCAAAGAATTTTTTTTAGGTACACACTACTCGTAGTATTCTACACATGACAGATTAGGGAGAGAGGAGAACTAGAAAAGATGTCGAATTTAAAATGTTTTTTAAACAGGCGTAATTGAAGGTGTACAAGCTGCACGAATATAAATATATAAAGAATATTACACAAAAGTGAAAGAAAACAAAGTTATCTTAATCGATCCAATAAAAAATCTGATCGCAACCTTATGCTAATAAACATACAAGTACTTTGAAATGTCACAATTACACGACTATCTTCCTCATGGCTACCATTGGTATGTATGAAATCACGCATACTATTGAAAATAATATTTTAAATTCTATTTCCACGGAATAAGGTTAATTTTTGATTTAATTAAGTGATTGAAAGCAGTCACACCTTTATGGTAAAATTGTATGTTCTTAAATTATGAGCTCTAGACACGCGTCTTAAACTGAAATTGATTCAAATTTTTAATATATATGGTTTCTTTATATTATTATACAGTGGTTATTTAGATTAGCGTGTACAAGCGCACAGACAGATCGACAAACAAATAAACAGACAAAAAAAAAATGTTTCGGGTTCTAATTTTTGACAAGTTAAGCCAAAAAATAGATATAATATATTGTGTCCTTTTGTTTACATTTTTCATCTATTAACTAGAGAAAAATAATATTATACACAACAAACACCGTTAAAGAATACAAAATAACTAACGTGACGTGTTACGAAATACTCGAAACGCATTTAAGCGCGCCGTAAGTGATTCTCATCAATTTTGCCCTCCATTAAAAATTGAGTCGCTTATATTTTGTCTTTATAGACCTTATCAATTGATTTAAACGACTGTTTAACTTAAAAAGGTTGATCTTCTGAACTTTATATATGACGATTAAAAAGCTTTTTAATGTAACAATTTAATATGTTTGTAAGTACCAGATGAAATTTAAGTGTTATTGAGCTTTCACACCTTCTACGGTAGTCGCAGCATCTTTTATGTTTGTTGAATATGGGCAAAAAGTAATAAGAAAATTGAATTGAATTGAATTGAATTGAATAGTTGTCTACATTTACTATAGCACTCACCTTAAAAAACTGTTTCATTTAATAACAAAATATATTCCCTTGTCTAATATGATATTTAATATTTGCGAATTTTAAATATTTTAAAAGTGTGACTGTAAAACCGACTGGTTGTGGGTTCGATCCCCACTCGAGCAGATGAAATATCTACTTAAATTTATATTTACACTTCCTCGCTCTGGTGTCGAAGCAAAACGCGTCGTTGAGATCTCTACCACTTAACAAGCAATGCTTCCAAATTTCGGCAGAAAATGGGGCAAGGAGTGTCTTAACACTAGGTTCCCTCTGCCTACCCTGCTGTGTGTGGCTAATTTATTTATTTTTAATTTTAAATACATATTACTAAAATCAGGTAAAATCAAAATAATTCATCGACATCGTCTAATAAAGTGCAATAAATTATTTAAATCAAAACAAGCTATCTCAATTAGTCAAGTGGTTCCTGCATAATCTGACGTCGTCGGTGTCCATCATCAATCATTTGCTCGCACAAAATTATATTTAGTTTTTGCATTTTTAACGACACTTTCGACACAAAAACGATATTAAAATGCGACGAATGACCTTTTATCATACAATAATGGTTTATTATAGCAAAAGTGCGTGAAAGAAGCGTTCAAGAATATATTATGGTCATAAATTATCCCGATGTCATCATTCTTAGTGTGCAATTTTTTGTAGATACTTATATCAATTACTACCAAAAATGAAATTTTGGTGGAATTTTCGTTCGAATATTCAATAGTTATACATTTTTTTTTCTTAGATATTTTAGGCTTTCACAATGTAAATATAGTTTCTTTTTAGAATATAAGATTTTTTCCTAATTAATTATTTTACGCATCAATTGAGCAAATGAGTGAAAGAAAGAACGAGTTTGAACTTTGAAGTGGAAAATTGAGGATTTGGTGCGCGGAAGCATTTATCTAGAATAAAAAACCTAAAAATACATAGATTTTGAAGCTTAGATAATGAATATATAGTTATTTAATGAAGCCTCTGCTTAGGTTATATTAATTTTCTTATAATATTCTTGCATTTATTCTAAAGATAAGAGCAAGCAGGTTAGAAGAACAGAGCAAATAATTTTTTTTTACGTAATTAAGACCCATACTAAAAGAACAATATTAAAATAAATACAATGAATATTTACAAAAAATCCGTTAACTATTTAGTTAAATATAAATTTGTAAAGTAAAGCTAACAAAAAATGCACTTTAAAAGGCCATAACCACAAGTAAATATTTGCTACAAATACGACGAACCTTAAGATAAAAGGAAAATTTTAAATATCACTTTAAAATTATTATATTTTGATCCCAAGCCTTAAGGTATTATGCATTCACATAATAAAAACTTTACATTTTTTTAAAATTGATTATTTAAGTAAATACAAGAGACAAAATTATACGTTTTTCCGTCAAAAGCAGGTGTTGGAGAGATGGAGATACCATTCCATGTATGTTTGATGGTAATTATTAAAGAAGTCTTTTTTTTTTTTTTTAACAACTTTTTTGATCTTATGATCTTATGTTATTTATTGTTTGCTATAATACTATGTTATTCACTAGAACTATGCCGTATTAAAACTATACTGAATATTATACATAATTTAGGTAACAATTTAGTGCCGCAACGACGAAGCAATACGATTAGCGAATGCAAAGGAATTTCTTTGAAAGCTGAGTAATATTTTTTTGACTGTACAAACCAGAATTAATAAGACTTCTTTTTCCTCAAAACTTTACTCGTTTTTTATCGGGTACCCCAAGTTACTTACAGGCAATGTATGAAGCACCAGCAGAATTAGACACCAGAAATTTCCATAAGGTCTTGTTCAGAGAATTCATTAATTATACAGATTTTTTTCCTTAATATTGCCTTTATTGACTGTTTGGCAGTTAGTATTGATTATTTAACAAAATAAAATATGGACTGCATAGAAACTTGGTTGCATACTTTTATTTTTATTGGGACTAAAACTTAATAGTCTATATAATTATGGGCAATGTTTTTGTAAACTATATAATATATAATACAAGGACAATAAATACTTATTTTTTTGTATCTATGCATGTACATAACATGTACCTAGACCCACACGATTAGGTAGCGGAACAGATACGCTAATGTCACGGTCACGGACCTGTTCTTACGATCACCAATTGGCATTTCGCTCTGTTGTTGACTGTCACTCAAAATACATAATCGATATATATTAGGACGACTCCGGCTCACTGTCTGTATGTATGGCTATTGTCTTTAACTCCGTAACTCCAAGTGACTATAATAGCTAAAATATTTTGTGTTTACTTCAATGCCTGTTGCCTGAACCAACAGCCAACCAACAGCAGTTTTTAAAATGTTGGATAAACAACAATCTAATATCATGAGATATTTTTAGATAACATCAAAATTAAAAGAACCAAGGTTCTTTAAACTGTCTTTAAAAATCATTAGCACTAATATCATTAATATAAACATATAAAACACGACATATGTATCATATGTATGCAAGGGGAAAATTTGGAATCTAATATAATGCATTTATTAGTAAACAGCCGTATATTATACGAAATTAAAATGTAGACAAAAGGTGATTCAACGACAGAACGTTTTGTTGATTAATTATAGGTCAGCCACAAAAAATATAATTGATTTATGTATGCTTTTATAATATAGTTGTTTTTTAATACTTATTTATGTATATAATTGGTGTAACTATGGCGTAAAAAATTTAGATTTTATTACAGTTACACTGTGCCGCCATTTGATTTTTAGTGATGAGATGAGTTTCTGAATTATAGAGCAATGAAATGTAGAGTGTATCTCTCTCTCTCTCTCTCTCTTTGTGTGTGTGTGTCTTTCGTTAATAAAGAATATTTACTCAAATACTTTTAAATTGACAATGTAGTCTTGTAAAAAAACCAAACTACATATTTTAATTGAGGCCAGTCGTAGAGCAGGAGCACAAAGTGTGAATGTAAAACCGACTGGTTGTGGTTCGACTTGAGGAAATGAAATATTTACTTAAATTTATATTTCCATTTTTTCACTCTTGTGTCGAGGCAAAGCGCAGCGTTGAGTTCTGCTACTCAACACCCAATGCCTCCAGAATCCGGCAGAAAGTGAGGAACGGAGAGTCTTAACGCAAGGTTCTCTCTGCCTACCCTGCTGTGAGTGGAATACAGCGTGAAGCTGATTTATTTTATTTATTTATTTATATATTTTATTACTTGATATGAGTAAATATAAAGACAGTTTTTGGGAAACATCAATAATATTTATATCTATATACAATAACATATAAAAATAAAGTATCAAACGTTTGCGATCCAAAGTCCTATTATAATAAAATATCAATAAAATAAAGAAACTAAATAACATAAATTATTCCTTTTCACAATATAGTGATTCAACTGTTTTTTACATATAGCAACACATAAAAAAATCTTTGTAGGTAAGTATAATATTATCGTAGGTGGTAACATCATTATATCATCGTTTTGTATCCATTTGGCACGAGATAAGCAATTATTCTTGTACTGTGTAAGCTTTCAACGTGATTATTATTTGAATGCTCGTTCATACATATGATACAAGGATTTTATTCAGTCATAGAATTGTGAAACAGTAAAAATATTATTGGTTTTCTTTTGAAATAGAAATTGTGTTGAGTCCCATCACTCACCACGCAATGTATCAAAAATTCGGAGGGAAATGAAAAGTTTTTTAATGGAGTCTTAACACTAAGTTTTCCTACCTAGTGGTAGTAGTAGTAGTAAACAATATTTACACGAATATATACGGAATATAAAATCCAGAGAAATTAACTCTAAAGACGCTTACGCCTGATCTCCTATGTGAAGTGTACAGCGTGAAGTTAAAAAATTGAGTTAAAGAAGGTGAACGATTCATTAAACACACCTGATAGCTTTGGGAGCCAATGAAAGCTTTTATATTTACTTTGCGATAATATATTTACTTTAATATTTAAATCTATCCGCAACTGCTTGTAATAAACAGCGTATTTGAACAAAAAATAAATCAGTGACGCAATACCAAGTGGGAGAGTTGAGTGAAATCGGAAAAGCAAAAAGAAATGTGTTTCATGTACCATCATTTTTACCCAGATTTGAAACACTGTGTGATAAGTGCTTTTATAAGCCTGAATAATAATAAACAAAAATAAAAAGATGCAAATATAGAGAATATTTTCATATTGTTACAGAAAAAAAAGTATAAAATATTACAAGACAAAATCAACTTTTTGAAAAGATACAACCGTGTCACGTGGCTTAAAACAAGTTATATCAATATTTACCAGTTTCTCTTCAAAATAATACTACTTATTTTTTACTTTTAGGAGGATTTTAATAATAAATTCTTTTTATTTTTCTTTTGATTAAGAGGTCGTCGTGACGCAGCGACGCAGCGTCAGACAGGAAATGTGTAACCAACACGTATGTTCAATTGTATCAATTCTCTCGGGGGTATGAAATTTATGAAATAATATTAATAAAATTTACCTTTAAATAAATGGAACAACTTTTTTGTTTACCCAAGCAATATTTTTCTCGAAATGTGAATAAAACATAGTTAAACAAGTGGTTCACTTTAAATATTAAATAAAGGTAAAGCAAAGATATATATCATTAAAAATACTGCACTGGAAAAGTTATAAAAATACATTTAATATTTTTAAAAACATATTACTATTCCAGTCTTGGGAAAGCAAAATATTGTCCTAAAATGTTATAAAAGTGTTAACGTTTAGTAAAACTAAACTAAATTAGCTGCACGCTTTATCCCTAGCGGGGTAATCAGAGAGAAATGAGCACCAAACGCTACGGTCTCTATATATCTCTTTCGCCTCGTCCACTGTCATCAACATGCCCTTCGCGGGGTCCTCATGCTTTTTACGTGACCTTCCTCCAGTATCTTTAAAAGTGTTTTTTCGAAGGTCAACCGAGGTCTCCCCTACCTCTCTTACCGCTCACTTTTCCATCATTAATCTTTTTTGCCATTCTTTCATCATTCATTCGTTCGACGTGCCTAAACCAGCTGA
>DVQM01002007.1:0-10815 GCA_018231645.1 Heliconius ricini | reverse complement strand
CTGAAAGGGTAAATTAAAAAATTCAGTGACATCAGCAAATTTAACAGAGTTTTAAGAGTAAAACGAACGTAATATTACAAAAAAATATACGTATAAGAAATATTTTTATTTCAAAACAATCAAATGTCCTAATAGAAATTACGATAATGTAGTAAAAAAATCGTATTAGAAGTTAATATAATTGTCAGTCAATTCTGTTTATTAGATCAATAATGCACTTTAAGCGGGCGAAGCCGTGGGCGGGCCGCTAGTAGTAAATAAATTTATTTGCCCGCAAACTTAAGTTTGTTAATTTTATTCGCGCGAATCATTAAAACCTATAAGGCATTTCCCAATCACCATTATAAAATTCGATCAAGATCCCTCTGTCGGCGACCATCCGATTCACGCTTGGTCGGTTTATTCTTAAGCACACTAAAATAAACATTTGTATATTACAAGCGGGCGTAGCCGCACGGGGGCCGCTAGTTATTTTTATAAATATACAATAGATTTTTTTAAATTAATCTCATTCACCATTACTGTGAATGGAATTGTGGTTGGAGATTTTAATTGATAATTATTTTATTTCGTAAAATGAATATATTGTATATTTTATATTAGTATAATAATAAGAATATAAAATATAATATTCATATTAATTATTTTAACACAATAACATATTAAGCAATCGAAATCTTCAACCACAATTCCATTTTCAGTAATGATATCAAATATTAGGTTACAGCGCAGCTACAAACAGGAATAAGATTTTAAGACCTATTAAAAAAATGAGATTGCACTCACGTGTAGCACCTGCATCGCCTTAGTTGAATAAATATATCAGTACCAGCAGTCTGTTTGTTATACATATGTTAAATTAAAATACTTAGAACAAAAAAAAATATAATTCTGTTTTGAGGGTTCCGTACTCTTTTCAGGAAAAAAGGAATCCTTATAAGATCCAAGTGATCTTTGTTGTCCATCAGTCTGTCTGTCAAGAGCCTTTATCTCAGGAACGCTTGGAGATATCGAGTTGAAATTCAAACCATATACGTGTGGTTAAATCTTACAAAATAAGCTCAAGGCCTCCAATTTTTTACGGAACCCTCGATGGGGGAGCCTCTCCCTTGTCCGGTTCTTTCAAAAAGTATTTTCACCCACTCTTTCTTTCATTAATAAAAAATGAAGTGCTTAAAAAAAATAACGTACCTATAAGTAATAAATAATAATATAACTTTTGAATTGTATTATTCTATATGCTTGTAAGATAATGAAAACTAAAGAATTCGTTTTAAAAAGAAATAAAAACAAATATATCAAATCCTCATTTTTAGAAAACGCATAAAAATTTTAACGTAGCGGGACTTAAATTCGCGCTTCCTGGCAACCGACCAGGCTCTCTGACTACTAAGCCCTACGTTCAGCACTACGTTCAAATTTTGTACTTTTACTAAAAATAAGGATTTTTTCCTCCCAAGTGTGGAATAACATTTTGAAAATGTTACATACTCAAAATCTAATTAAATTATAAAAAAGTTCACGTTTTTTTCAAATAAATAGACCACGCTAAATATTAACAGATTTCTAAGTGTCCTCAAGCTGAGTCTCACCTTGTTCTAGTTCTGTTCCCGTGTAGTACTCTTTACAATGCCTAGTTGACTGAAAAGTATAATTTTATATTTTATTAGGGTAGCTGTTGACAGTGCTCTTTAAACAAGAGCAAAAGCTATATTTATATTTCATTTTATAGATACATTTATTATAACTAAAATCAATAGTCGTGTATATAATCAGCTAGTCGTGGCGCAGAAGCGCAAGTGCGCGACTGTAAGCGCAACAGTTTGTAGATATGAATCCCACACCAGGAAATGTTTTTTTTTATTTTCTCAGTACAGAAGTATCTTAATGGGAACGCTACTTCTGCCTAGCCTGCTATATGCAGGGTACAGTATGATGCTAAAAAAGTAAAAAAAGTATTTCAAAACTTAGTTTCTATAATGTCTATTTTCATGTTTTTAGGAATTGAAACCAATATCATTATAAACAATATTATTTTATAAGCTATCAAATATAAAAAAAAATGTAATAATTAATCGATGTATAACAAATATATTTAAGCGACACATAAGAGAGCAATAAAGCCATGTGTGACATTCATCTGGATCGCAGTCAGTTGTACAAACTGGCAATAGAATAGATTTCCCACGAGAGCTGTATATGAATTTCCATGGTTTATTTGTACTGATATATTGGCGAGAGTTATTTAATAGTAATATGCGTTTCAAAGCGTGCACTGTCCAGTGTTAAATTAGAGTATTACATAGAAATTACATAGCACATAATTTATACACTTGCAAAGTTTTATTTGAGTCGAGGGATACTAACGGTAATATTTTTTCTTAAAAATTTCGATCTAGTAGAAAAACACAGTTTCAATGTATAAATTTGAACTGTTTTCTAAATAATCTTATAGCTTTACTCCAAAATTAATATTTTCGCTTCAGATGGGTTCAATTCCTATGCTACGTTCAAATTCTTATACGTTTCCTTAAAAAGTAGAATTACATTTTATTTGTCTAGAAGCTTGATTTAGAGGGCAGTTGGCGCAGGGGCACAAGCATGCGACTGTAAACACAACAGGTTTTGGATACGATTTCCAATTAAGGAAACCAAATATTCAATATATTCATTTCCTCTCTCTGGTATCGAGGCAAAGCGCGGTCTTGAGTTCTACCTCTCAATAATATACAACAATGACAATGCCTCCAGAAAGCAATGAACTAAGTGTCTTCATGGGAACAGAATGTCCTAACACTGGTGTGGACTGCCATCACAGGATACAGCTCAAAGTCAAAAGTCTAATATAGAAGAGTATCATTCGACTGGTGGTTAATATACGGCAGTGAATGTTGGCCAGTACTAACTCGGTACACTCAGGCGCTTCACGTCAAGGGCATAAAGATACTGAGGTGGATATGTACGGCATAGCGCGGTCTGACCGCATACGTACAAATTCATTCGAGGTTGTCTTGTCCGTGATGTAGTGGATAAGTTCCAATAGCGTCACCTGAGATGATATGGCCACGTTACGCATCGGCGTAAGAACTATGTCGGCTGCAAGTGTCTTGCTATATCAGCCCCTGGAGTGAGACCTCTCGGACGCCAAAAGTCATGAGAGCCTGACCCCCCAGGACGCTAAAAACAGTGTAAAATGGAAGAGGTTGAGCAGGAAGGCAAATAATGACCATGACAAAAGCCACGAAAAGCCAAGAAGAAATACTTCTTTCGATTGAACTCACAACCGTAGCACTTACACTGATACCCTGTCCCACTGCAATACAGTAGTAGTCTTATAAATTCACTCAGCTTAAAATGCCAAATGCTGCCTAGATACCGATGAGATTAATAGTACCACCCAATACCCAGGCAGGCCCTATGTTACCTGGGTGGTCTTCGTCATTAAAAACATTTCTCAAAGGAAAGTGTCCAGTATTGTGCAAAAATTAATGTTTAGTCTAAGTCTTAGCTCTAGTTTCAAAAACATATTGCTATCTAAAAAATTAGTCTAAGAGAATAAATATTTCATATTATTATCAAGTCTAAGAGAATAAATATTTCATATTAATTAAGTCTATTTTGTATGAAGACGGAGAGTAATAGTGTGGCAAAAAGCGATAATTTAAGTTACGAGTGACAACATGTTTACTATGAAAAACGAAAAATGAGTACCCATTTAAATAGTTAATAAATAAGGACGTTAAATACCACAAAGATGTTCTCTTAATTAAATAAATATAAGTGTTACATTAATAAATACGGTTCAAGTGTCTTTCATATATTCATGCACCTGGATCCCACAGCGTGTGATCCCGGCCTAGAATAATACCATCCTGGTACTGGTGGTGTCGTAAGAGGCGACTAAAGTACGTGTGGTGGAGTCACGTCGCCAGCAATGGTATCATGCAAGGGCAGACTCGACCGAATCATTACCACCCCCCCCAACTAAAACCGGCGTTAAGTAGTGGCTTTATGCCACTGCGTTTCGCATCAGGTAATGCCGGGCTCCGTCGCCCAACCCATCTTAAAAACCGGCAACGCATCTGTAGCTCCTCTAGTGTTTCACGGGGTCGTAGGCGGCGGTAATCACTTACCATCAGGTGACTCGAACGCTCGTTTGCCTTGTCTTTTCCATAAAAAAAACTCACTATTGTACCTAATTACGTATGTACTTTTCGTTGATTACGAACTCACAACCGTTAAAATTCTAAAAACTTTATTTGCGATACTAATAATTTTTTTAATGTTCCCCTTTCAATCTAATTTTTTTTCTTTCTTTTGAATAAAATAAAGTATATATAACATTTAAGAATAGTAAATAAGAAATTACGAACAAATCCCGACTAACATTCCAAAGTGGTTTAAATACTTGCTTTCAAAATAGAGACAAACAAAAACCTAATGTACACAAATATTTAACCCCTGCACTAAGTTGCGAGTTAAAAATACATAAAAAGGCAGGCCATTTATTCACCTATCCAAATGGAAATGCATTTTGTATAGACGAAAAGGGATAAAAGCGTACTACGCCAATGGGACTATGTGAAGTATGTTTATATTTAGGCTTAAGGTTTAATATTTTTTTATTTCATACCGCTATTCTAACATGCAGAGCAACAATGGAGTGTTGGTATTAAAAAATTATACCCTTAGTGGAAACATTTTAGTTAACTTTTAATACATATATGAGGGATTTTATTAAATATAAGTTATTATTAGAATACATTTAAAACTATAAAAAAACATTCTACTGATGGTGGGATAAGGGTTCGAGCCCGGAGCACCGGTGGCTAGGACTTCTGAGTCAGAAAGGTCCTCACAATACGCGTCGTCTCAAGTAAAACTACCTTCTGTATCCGGCTCTTGGTCCAACAGCTAAGCGATAACTTCCTAAGATAAGAACAACCAGAGACAATACGTCTGAGGGCCATATTTCATAATGTCTTTAGTATTTCTGTGTCTTGATAACTTCGTCCATAATTAAACAGATAACACCATCAGTTTTCCCAAAAATATCCCTGTGCAGTATCCACACGGGCCCATTAGGACTCTATGAAATCTACCATGCAGCTCCTTGCTCTTCCACACAGCAATAAGATCAAAAGTAGGAAGTAGGTACTGCAGGCCTACGCTAATTCTCTTTGTCCAAAGTAAAAGGGGTAAGGCCTTTATCTTAAAAAAATATTGTCGAAGACTACATCGCCTCGCCTCTGCCTCGGTGTTAAGGAGGTACTTGATATTCAAAATGCCCCGACCTTCCCACTTAGAAGTCTCATTACAGACGAATGCGAATAGTACATTCGGTATGTCGTCAATAATTTACGTGTTTGGCATCTACAGAGTCTAACTCAGTCTGTGTCCATCGTACAATGCCAAAAATCTAAGCTAGAAGCGGCAAATCCAACCGTTAAAACCACGCGCCTCCCCTCCGGCTTATAATAATAATATCGCCTCCATATAATAACATTATTATTATTTGGCGGTACACATTTCAAAAGCATGTTCTAAGCACAATATATACTATTGTTTTTTGTTCCAATCTAAATATTATTTCTATTAGTTTATCCAATTTAATTTCAATTGTTATTTCTATTAGTTTACATAGAAACAGCTAGCAATTATTGTTTTAACATAACATCCATAAAAAATGTAGTTAGTTTATTAATACATTTATTGAAGTTATGTTTCAAATGAAAAAAAAATTCTGCTACTTACGTAGCCTACTTAGTGAGTTAAAGTGCTGTACGGGCCCAACTTTTGGTTGGCTTAACCGGCTTTTGTGCCCGATTTACTAAGAGTGAAAGATACGGTTGGCACTACAGATATTTAAAAATGGATGTGAACATTTAGATCATGATAATTATAACGAAACAAATGAATTTTTCTATGACATTATATTCCAAGGTATAATGATATGTGGGTTCGATCCCCACTCGAGATAATTAATTATTAAACAACAATAATATTAATTTTCATTTCGTCGCTATATCGCCAAGGAAAAATCCGACGTTAAGTTACGCCACCCCAGAACGCAATGCCTCCAAAGTTCATTAGTAGTTCGAAAAGTATGAAAGAGAGTGTCTTAACAGTAGGTTCCCTTTGCCTACTCCGTTGTATGCGGGATACAGCATGATGCGGACTTTGCTGATGTTGTTATCAATCAATATCTTAAGTATTTATCATCCAAATTAAAACTTTATTAAATTTAGAATTAAGCATTCTAAGTAAAGGTGTTTTGTCCATAACATTAAATCAAAATGGTAAAGCTATTAAGAGGCTCAAAAAGTGTTCTCTAATTCTACCTTCATCGATCGCTTCTATAATTGAATACCATTAGTGGTAACTATCGCTATAGCACGACGTAGCATGTGCTTGGCTAGCAATTCGTACTTTGTTGGAAATTGTAAATTACATTTATCTTATATTTAGTAGTATCAATGCGAAAAATCTAAGGTACTTAAAGAGTTCACGTAAATTACAAATTGCTAATACATTCCTTCGTTTTGGTAACAAGGCAGAGCGCTGTGTAGAGTAGAGTTCCGCCACATGGGGAACGAAAGTGTCTTAAAGGAAACAGAGTGTCTTAACACTAAGTTATACTAGCACTAAGGTATAGGCATACCTACCCTGCCATGTACGGGACGCTTTGGCATAGTCTAGAAACACCAAATTGACAAAATATACTTTTCGCCCTTCTGTATAATTTGCTGCAGCACCAGCGCCGCGCGTTGCCTCGTTCCCAAAGCGAGAAAAACTTAATATTATACATTTATTTTCTCGAATGGGATTCTAAAACACAACCTGTCGCGCTTACAGTTGCACGCTTGTGCCCCTACGCCACCACTGGCCTCTTTACTGCGTAGTCTTAATTGAATTTCATTAAATGAGAGGTTAATTATCTACGTTATATTTTCAAATTAATAGTAACATTTGGGATCAATTTGGGATCAAACGAAAGAAAACCATCCAAGCACATACATATTTAAAACGCTGATAAAACTAAAATATTGAGGCAGCTTGATGTTACATCATCAACATTTCATATAATAGTATACTAAACAATATAGTATAGTATATTAAACACCAATAGTTCATGAAAACAACCAGCAAAATAAAATGATCCAAGCTTTTATAGCGCAAATATGGTATTTAGAAAACAAAAATTAAATATCGAATATTTTGAACATAGTTAAACATCGGACCATGCTTTGGAGATGATCTCATCTATCAGTTTATCTATCTATTTCTATGGGTATATAATCTATAGGTATATTATATTAATAAATAAATATACACAAGGAAAACCTTCTCTCGTAATAAAATATGGATACGAAATCACAGTAGCAGTAGTATTGAAGCGACTTTATTGTGTACAGTCTTATATAAGATATATTTATAGATTTAAAAAAAATAAAAAATAAATCAGCTTCACGCTGTATCGTGCACACCGTAGAGTCTGCAGAGGAAACCTAGTGTTAAAACGGGGTATCTTGACAATAGGTTTCCTCTGTTTCGACATTTTCCACCGAATTCTAGAAAAATTGCGTGTTGAGTAATAGATTCAACGCCGCGATTTGCCTCAACACCAGAGCAAAGAAATAAAATTATCTATTTAAATAACTATTTAATTTATTTGAGTCGAGATTGAACCCACAACTAACCGCGTCACAGTCACACTTTGTGCCCCTGCGCCGGAACTGACTTCGCAGATAATTGAGTGTTTTTATAATTCTCATATTTATTCTTTGCATATTTTTTATTGAATTTATAAAGTAAAATGTATAACGAAGGTTGGATTTATGTCAGAGTAGGTGATGTGTGATAAATTGACGCGGCACGTACGTGACGCTCCTCCGCGAGTGTTCGCGTCGGCATCATGCTGAGTCGACAGTGTCGCGTACAGGAACGCCGGTTACTGCGGTCGCCCAGTAATTTGATATTTGATGTAGGCTCCACACGTCGAACTGTCGGCCTTGTTGAGTGAAAGATTGTGGGGTTCCGTTTAACAGCAAAAATAGATATTTATTTAGACCTAAGCATTAGTGCTAGAGAATTCGAACGTTATTGAGTTTAATTTGAAATATTTAATTTCCTATCACGACTTGAAAAATTTGTACTAAACTCAAAATAAAATATAATATTTTTGATGACTGACTAATCTAATAGTATCTATCATAAGTTTTTATTGTAAGTTTAATTTTATTCTTGAGTCGTCTGTTTGAAAAAGGAAAAATACTATTAAAGTTGTATGTCGTTATAATAAACCTACAAAAGCAGCATATGCAATTTTAGAATTTTGTTGTGAAATTGCTATATATATATATCAAATACACACAAACATATTTTAAAAAATTACATTAAAAATTCACTCTATTTTACTACACTCCAAACATACCATAGTGAAAATAAGTAAGCACAAACAGTTCTTGATTGAAGAAATAAATGAGCTTACATCAAAAACGCTATTGCATTTTCACTAATAATATCTGAAAAAACCAGACAAGCACGAGACGGGCTCGCCCACCGAGGGTTCCGTACAAAAATTGGAGGTCACAAGATATTTCTGAAATTCAAGCTTTGCTATTTAAGGCTATTATTTTTTAGAATTTCAATACAAATATACAGTTTTAATTTTTTTTCCTGAACTAATACTACCTGTACATGCGAGCTGACAAATTTCATAATTTTAGATTAACCGGAAGTAACCTTTTTTGGCATACGCTTTAGAGAAACAATAAAGAGAAATTAAAGCTTGTGACAAAATATTAACGTTTCTAAGTTAATAAAAAATAAACAACTTTCTGTGGTTACTAGTTTTAAAAAAAAGCGGCTTAAGAAATGGCTGATCAAATGGTGCATCAAAGAGTAAACTTAAGTAATAAAACACACTGTTTTTTTTCTAAATCAAATTAGTCGGATACATAATATATAGATAGTATTAAAAAAAAATTATATTATAATAATTTGCTATGCTATTTTTGCTATATACGAGTATATGTTTTAAAAAAAGTTGAAAATAATGTTCCATTATCTGTTTTAATTTGTCAGTCACTCGGGATATCATTGTAATACATCATAGGCAGTTTTTGATTTATAAAATATCTGAACTTTAGTATGAAATGAAATTAGGCCAAGTGCCAGTGGGCCCAAGGGTTCTGTATATATTTTAGGAGTTCAGATTAATAAAAAATATAATATATAAAAGTTGACAATCTTAAGTTGACGGGCATGCATACATTTCGTAAGAAATGAACTACAAATATAAGTTTGTAATTGTAATATATATTACATATATTACAATTACAAACTTATATTGTGTAGTAGATTAATGATTATATAAAAATTGTGTTTCTTTTGTGTACCATACGAGTACTTCATCGTCCAAAACTTATGCATAAAAGCCCGTATCTTTTGATTGTATTGACTTAGAAATTTAATGTTTTTGTTGATCCAAGGAACTGTAGACCTGGATATTAATAGCTTAATACCTCCACACCATCTTAATAAAATGGTATCGATAAAAGGATAGACAGATGGACAACAATGTGATCCTAGATCCTGTAAAGGTTATTTTTTAACTTTTAAGGTATGAAACCAAAAAAAAATAACACGGTGAAACCAAAATAATATACGTATCATTTTAAATATAAAAAATATTTAAAATGATATATATATAATGATATGTATATTATTATCAATATAATATCATGCTTTCACGTTTTAATGAATCCTTTATATTGTATTGAAATAAAACACTTGACATGCTTCAGTTTAAAATTGATTTTTCAAACCATTCCACCACATATTTTTTATGAACATTTATATTTTTAAATTGGAATTATACAAGAACCAGATATATTTAAAGTCATCATGTCACAGAGTGACGTGAATTTAACAAGTTGGAAACGTATTAAGTACAATTTATAGTATTTTGTTTTCAAGTTGTGATGAAAACAATATTTTAATTATTTATACCACTAATAATGTCCTCTTTCTTGAATGGAAAGGTTAGAGTTTCATGCACGTCGCTGGTTAAGCTGAAATTTGGAATATAACTTCAGTTTCGATGACAATGACTTTATATATGTGTCGAGGCAAACCGCGGCGTTGAGTTCCGCTAAACATAGTAATCGACGGAAAATGGAGTACCGAACGAACTATGGAATACAGCATGAAGCTCTAAGATATTTCAAAACACATTATTCCACCAAATTTTAAATATTTATAACTATTTATTTTGTAATGTCAGTCTTTCGAGTTTAAATATATATTTTCGCGAAAAGAATAAAGCGCTACCTATTAGACAGCAACATTTCACATGACCCTTATCAATTCAGTTGTGAAAGCCTGTCCGTCCATTAGTTTATTCGTTCATGCATCACAAATCAATATATGTATTATTTATGTACAATATGTGGTATACTGTGGTAATGTAGATAGTAAAGTCATAATTATTTTTAAATTAACTAACACTTTATTATTATATTCATATTGAAAGGTTTAAAGTACTGAATCTATACTAAACTAATTAGGCAAAAGGTTTTGTATGGCTGAACACACTATTCTCAAAAACTACTGGTTCGTATTGAAAAAAAAAATGTGATCGATAGTTACGCTTACCATGGAACTGCTGGTTACTTTCCTTTTTTTTTCAAACGTATTTTTTTTTAATTTTTACAAATAATTTAAAAAACTTAATTATTATTTGAAGTTGCGCAGTAGCACAAAGTGTGACTGTAAAACCGACTGATTGTGGGTTCGATCCCCACTCGAGGA
>DVQM01002006.1:0-10815 GCA_018231645.1 Heliconius ricini | reverse complement strand
AAACTAATTAGAATATAGACGTTCTTCAAACAATACAGCGGTCAGACTTACCTCTAGTGTCATACACAACTAGTTATTTCCATTCGACCTCACGAATAAAGACGCAGGTGAAAGCTAGTTAATATTTAATTGTCTACTCTGAGTGCATCTCTAATCTTAATTATGGCATCTGACATTGACAGTGACAGTGTAGGTATAAATATTTAGGTATATTTATTTGGACGCTCGTTACCGAGAACGCCGTGAGTCACGAGTATTTCAGTACAGACTTCAGAACAATGGGATGAAGGCCGAGTGATAATGCTCTGATTTTGTATGTGAGATAACGCGTGTGTCGTATGTTTGTATGCGGTGGTTCTGGGTTCAATTTCCACTTGGTTTTTTTTAATATTTACTTGTAAGCTTAATGATTCATGCTGTCCCGCGTGTACCAGGATAGGCAGACGGAACCTAGTTTAAGATGATTCCGAGTTTCAGAGTTTTTAGTCATAATGAAAATATAAAAAAATCTCCGTTTGGGTCGATTTTTACTACACCGTTTATGTGTGGGATGCTGTATGAAGCTAAAGAAAATAAGAAATATATCCTTTTAATATTTCTGAATAGTTCGTTTCCTTTTCGGAATTTTTAATAGGTGCATGAGATATTTGAAGTTAGTGTGGTTTAACAAACCACGTTTATTTTTTATGACAATATGTACTGTGTCGAAAATTAAAAAAAAAATGGGAACGGTGAAATAAAAAGTAGATATGATATGATTCTTTGATTACCAGTTGTGCACATGTCACTACGCCAATGTCACGTTTTGTGGAGAAGACACGAAGGAGTGCGTTAAAAAAGGGATAATAGAGGGATAAGGGCGAATCGAACTTAGACTTATTGATTTAACGTAAATTACACTTTATTGTATTTATGTTTATTTTATTCTAATTCTTGATATTGAATAAAAATCAAATCCATCCTAAGATATTTATATTATTTTGTATGTTAGATGTTGTCACTTTGGGTGCTTAGATAAGTTGCGGCTTTGAGACCCTAAATTAAAGGCTTCTCAGCTTCCATCTACCTATATCACAAATAACAGTAGAATTATGAAAAATCTGAAAATGTAATACATATTGTGTTTGTAAATAACTTCAGTCCAGTATTTTTCCAATGTCATTGCCCCATAGTTTTAAATGTATACCCGATTCGATACCTGGCTTCCGGCCAACGGGTGGCTTCCGTCATCTTTTGACAGGTTCAAAACAGGTTGCTCTTCGTAAAATCTTTGCTTTACCTCTCAACTATTTCAATATTAATTATATAAATACATATGTACATATATTTGTAGCGAAACAAAAAAGCAGTTTCATGCAATTTCTGTCATATATTAAGACACTGTGCTAATTCTCCACCGCTCTCCAATTTTTCGAAACGTTGCATGTTAAGTGGCTGCGTAAAACTGCGTTTTGTCTTGTTACCACAACGAGACAGAGCAAATAATTTATTCCTCCGAGTGGCAATCGAACCACTACTACGCCCCGGTGGCGGTGTATGAAATCGACAGTGTTTTACGCAACAGGAGTGCTTGGACACTGGGTTATGGCGACAACTACACCATGATTCAATCATGAAATTAGATAGAGGCCGTCGTGGTGCAGCGCGATGACAGTTCACTGTAAAACCTCGACCGTTTTCAGAGTGAGACGCCCACGAAAATATATACAAAGCGCGGCGTTGAGTTTCGCAGCACAACACGCAGTGACTTTGAAATTAGGCGAAAAGTGAGCAACAGAGTGCCTTAACACTAGTTAGCTCTATGTCTGCAGGATACAGAGTTTTTATTAAATAATGAAATTAGATATGGGTAAGAAACCACTTAGTGTAATTTGGTTAAACTGCTGATTACCACAGAGGATGCAGCATATTGACACTGTCCTCATTCGGAAGTGAACCTGTGAACTTTTGACATATATTTGGTGTCTAGAATAGATGATAAAAATAGTTACAGATTTAGGATAGGCTTCAACAACTCAAGAACTATGAAAGTTATGGAATTTAATGCAATATCAAACAAGTAACAGAAAAAGTCTAGACAACTCGCGGCGTTGAGTTTCGTAAATCAAGACGCAATGTTTTAAAAATTTTGTGCGCGTTTTATATTTTTTTAGCTACAGAGGGAACGTTTCACGTTCTAGTGGAAGATCCATTCCCATTAAGGCACTTCCATTCCCTACTCCCATGGGCAAAACTAAGAGTAGAAGCTAGCTACCTGGTTTTCATATGTGTATATGTTATTTTATATTTTGTTTTCAGCTGGTTAGGCAAAATAAAGCATTGATTTCCGCCACTCAAAACACTTTAAAAAATATTTATTCCGCCTACTTTGCATGATGCATGAAGATTTTTATCTTCTCATACAAAATATAAGGAGGGTTATTATTTTTTGTATTGAAATACCGTATACAAAATTTATCGTAACGAAGATTTGAACCCGAGTCTCGAATAAACCGTCTAAGAAAATGATTCTCTTATATATTCACAACTATTATTTAACATCTTTGTAGAAAATATATTTTTCTAAAAAAAATCGGCTTCACGCGGTATACACTCGCACACATCGGGGTAGGCATAGGGAACCTAGTGCTAAGACACTCTGTTCCACACTTTCAGCCGAATTCTGGAGGCATTGCGTGTTGAGTGGCGGAATTCAATGCCGCTCTATACCTCGACAGCAAAAATGAAAGCGAAGAAACATTTTCAATGTAAATGTACATAAGTATTTAATTTCCTCGAGTGGGAATCGAACCCACAATCAGTCGATTTTACAATAACACTGTACCACTGCGCCACGACTCATTTCCAAATTTATACATATTACTGTGAATCATTTTTAAACAGGGATATAATAAAGAATTATTATTTATGCGGGAAACGGAGTGTCTTGATTCTAGGTTGCCTTTCTCTACCCTGCCATGCGGGATAAAATGTAGAATTGAAAAAAAATACATGTTAGGACAATAAATGCACAAGCACGCTATGCCTCTTACGGAGAGTCTGAACCTTAGTTTTTAATTGTTATAGCATGCGATAAAAGTGCTGCTAACGTTATGGAACACAAAGGCAGCTTCACGTTTTTGGCGTGTAAAATAGCAAAATTCAACGCCGCGTTTTGTCAGTCAGTCAGATCGCCTCAACATGTAGAACTCCATTATATTTTTTAATTATACGTAAAAAATATTTATATACATATAACATACAGCACTAACACTCTTTAAAGTCGGTCATCTGTAGCTCTAGCTATAAGTATCTTAACCGATTACTAGGTCATGATGTCATGCAATATTTACACGTTTCTAAAGTAAATAGATATGTGTGACTTATTGTTGTTATGGGTGTTTGTTGTTTTTTTTTTCACTTTTTAAGAGTTCTGTACCTGAAAAGCAAAAACTGAACCATTTCAGGATTTACTTTGTTGTCTGTTTGTCAGTTCGTCTGTCAAGACCATTTTTCTCAAGATTGTATATAGTTATCAAGAAAATATTAAATAAATAAAATATTAATCCTCAAGTTCTACAGTTGCACAAAAACTTAAGCCTCTCAGTCAACACGATTTAAATATATGAACATTTGTGCATCGTTTACGCCGCATTTTCTATTAAATTCGCTGCATAATGAAAACTTATAAACCGTATATTTTGGACCTATAGCATTTGGCAAGAAGTAAGAGACTTACAATGCATATGAAGAAAAGAATTCGGAAAATAGATTTTTTTAGGTTTATTCCAATATGAAGGTACCATTACAAACTTACATTTGTGGTTTATTCATACAGAATGATGCATAATCTTGCAAATTTAAGTTAATCAGCTTCTATAAGTTGCGCTTTCCTTTGACCTACATTCATAAAATTGGTACGGATCCCCTACGGCCCTCAGTAGGCGAGTCCGGTACGCATTAAACTGGTTTTTTTTTATAGCGGACTATATTTTTGGGTTCCGTAAGCAGAAATCAAAATCCTTATACATAGATTTCTCATGTCTGTTTGTCGTCAAAAAATATAATAAATTTATGTTTCTAGTTCGTTTTATACAAACTAGAGTGCATACGCCGCAAAGTTAAGTTTGGTCAACTTTGGGAGTTGTACTTCTCATTGACCTAATTTATGTAACTGGTACGGAACGCTCGGCCGCACGTCGGAGTCGCGCTCGGTTTTATTCTCTTCTTATTTTTTTCTTATTTCCCCGAATGGAAATCGAAGCTACAGTCGTCATATCTACAGTCAAGACGCTACGCCGGACTTTAGAATATGTTAATTACATGTTATATACCGCCGGACTTTAGAATATGTTACTTACATGCTATAGAATATGTTACTTATGTCATTTATTTATACTGAAAAAAAATGTATTTCATGACATCATATTATGCATATGATTAATATGGTCTTCAATAATTTTTCACTAGTTTCAGGAGATGCAATCAAAGTTTGTATAAAGTTATTCCGCATATGTTTAATTTAATTTTTAAAAAAAGCCCAATTGCGACATTTTCGAAGCAAATGTTAACTAACATTCATTTAAGGCCGCGCTTTGCCTAGCGAGAAAATGGAAATAAATATATATTTTTAGTGTTCTAATTCCTAGTGAGAATTGACCCCCACAACCGGCGCCCTAACAATCCGACGTTGTCCCAGTGCGCCACGACGGCTTTTTATGCACCTATTTTAGAAACAATATAAATTGTAATTTTGCAGAAGCTTTAATATTACATTGAGGTCGTGGTGGCGCAGTTGCAACGGGTAGTAAACGGTTGTGGATTCAATTCCCACTCAGATATCTGAATTACTTCATTTGAGTTCCACCACTTGAATCGCAATTCATCGGAACGTGGGGAACAAGTTTCCGTCTGCCTATCTTGATATATGTAGGATACAGCATAAAACTAAATTAAATATACCATAGGTATTAGTGCCCTACAACCACTGTACCACTGGTACCGTTTTCACTGTACCACAACTGTTAGAAGTGAATAATACATTTTTATATAAAAAAAAGTTACTTCACCTATTGTGTAATGACCCATATGTTTCAATAAGCGACATCTTTTCCTGTTGCTCATTCAATTCTTTTGTAATCCGGCTCGAGGGACCAAAGTGTACTTTATCTTTGTATGTAAGGAATTTACGTCGTGACACAGATATTTATGGATAAAGGTTTGAGATATGTGTAAAAATCTTGTCATGCTTGTAACAAAATATGTCTAAGGACACAGCGTGTTGCGTTTGTCGTTCGTTCGCTCTTCATTCGACTGAGCGGGAAAATGAAAATAAATCTTACTAATCTTAAATAGTAAACGTGAAAGCTTATGATGATCGATGTAAGTTCCATGTCTGTTTATTTTCTGTGTTCCAAGTATTGCTCAATTGTAAAAACATTTTACTGTGACGTCCCTTTGTGTACCGCTTAAGTATTGGTTTTCATTTTACCACCATATTCTTTTTTAAATTTTCAGTTAAAAAATGAACGGTGTGTCTTATAAACTGCATATGCAAGTTATATTTTCATAACTTGTTTGGTAATCTCCGAAATAAATGAATCTACATCAAAAGACTTATCCGTTTGGAAGCTACAATGCTGCCGACTTTAAAGAAATTAAACATCCTTACATTAATGTTATCACCGACAATCGATCAAATCGAACCTGTATCAATCGTAAAGTAAACTACAACCTACTTCTTTTTGCTGCAATAAATTACTAATCCAGCTCTCCGCCGGATGAAGGTCGGTGGGTCGGCTGACATCATGCGTTTGGTGACGTCATTTAATATTATGTAAAAAATTTTGAATATTCTTATATAGATATTTTTAGAATATTCATTTTTTTATATTTGCTGCCTTTTTACTTTTAGTTCGAGTATAGTTTTGTGTTTCAGTAAGTGAAATATTAATAGAATGCCCGCGCCTCTTGGATGCCGTTTACCATAGGACGGTTTCCAAGTGACGCGGGTTAGTGTCGCCACAAGTTTTTTTTGCTATACATTTGCTAAAAATAAAATTATATCCTCAGTAAACTTGAAATATCACTTTAGAATGTCAAAAATCTCATTTAATTATTTAGGCGGTGGTGGATTCGAAGACTATATTAGGGTTATTATAAGTTATGAATATAAAATAAAGAGGGCATAGAGTTTAATATACTATGTGCCCCACGCATCGTTTAATTTTTAAGACGTATTGCGTGGATAAAAGTGGCGAAAATAATAATCATTCTCTTGATTGGGAATTGAATACACTATCGTCGTCGAGGGTACATTCAGCCGCTACGCCAGCAAAATTATCCAGTATTTTTTTTATATTTTAGTTTGGAATATAGGTATGTTTGTATAACATACAATAACTTACTCATGTAATCGATTTAGTGGTTACACCTGAAGGTCGACTGTAACTCTTGGAATTTACACATTGTGATATTATTTGACCTAATTTTTATCAAAAATGCCAAAAGTTATATAAATCTACAAATTGCTGGAAAGGTAAACATATAAAAACTACACTGGCTTCCAATAATTTATTTTTATCATGATTGTTTTATTTTTATTTTAAGGGCAATTATGGCCGACAGATTGAGGGTAAAATTCCCATTCGAGGAAATAAAATATTTAACATTTTCATTTCCTCGCTCTCTGGCAACAAGGGAAAGTGCGGCGTTGAGTTCCAACATTCAACACAGAATGCACACGGTAGTATCTTGGAATGGAGTGTCTCTGTCTCTAACACTGGAGTTCCAAACCAAAACATTTAACTTAAAAGCTTAGGGAAGGTTTTCTATTAAAACATGTATATTGCTATATATATTTTGTTATATACATTTGGAAGCTTTTTAAAACATATAGATATATAAATAAACTTTAAAAATCCGTTTTAGGTAGTCGTGGCACAGGAGCATGAATATTTTCATTTCTTCACTCTGGCACCAATGCAAAAGCCCAACGTTGCTTTCCTCCATTCAATACGCAATGCCTCGAAAAATTCGGCGGAAAATGGGGAACGGAATGTCTGAAACACTAATTGTATATACCTTGCCTATGTGCAGGATACAGCGTCAAGCTGATTTACTTATTTTAATTTCCAAAATCTTTTTTTTTTCTCAAAATAAAATCTGGCAACGCCGGAATTGAACACACACAATCGTCGAGTTTACGTACGCCACGTTTATAGATTATTTTCAATACACTAAATAAAAGTAAATTTATAAGTACTAACTAACTAAGGTTAATAATTTCCTATACGTTATGTACATATCAGTAGCGGTTCGTGTGATGTCACGTCATACTACAATTTTTTTAATGATTCCGGCCAACATGCACATGTTATTATGTGTTTTTTTTAATGTAAAAAAGTGTATGTAATATCGATTATAGTGACGCATTTATAATTCTACTTATTATATACATACATAGGTGTTAGTCATTTAGTATAGATTAATGGAGGAGAGGTAGCAAATTCAATGTGGTTGTGGCTGATTGTGGCTCAAAGCCAGTATAATTACTGGCTTTGAGTTATTTTCTGTTTGAGTTCCGACATTTAAAATTTACTGGCTTTTTCCTAATTATTCACCGGGATAGAGTTGTAGGTACAAATCACATGGATGGACATGGATTATATTTAATTATTACGCCCGCGTGTTCTAATAGAAATATTTAACTACTCATTGGGTATGCCAAGTGCGGAAGGTAATTCTGACCGCAGACGCGGCGGCTTATATTGAAATAATTTATGTAAATAATATAATTTATAATGACAGCCTTCCCCGATAAATGGACTATCCGTGCAAAAATGTTTTTATTTAATTTGTACCAATGGTTCAAAATATTTTTTCCCATTTTTGTGTATTTCCAAAAAAACCATCGGCGTTAAAAATAGTCGGAATGTCAGCATGTCACGTTTGGCCGTACACAATGCAGTTTTGGTACCGATACTGTTATAAGGCAACGAAACGTGGATATTACAGAAGAAAAATGAAAGAAAGATGAATGCTGTGGCGATGCGATCTCTTCGTAGGAAACACAATGAAGAGATACACAGGATGGCAGTTATTAGAAAGGATGTCAAAGTAAAAATAAGGGAGAACTGCTCTTGACATGCCGAAGTCAGCTAATGACTTCGGTACGTCGAGAGAAAGAGCGAAGAAGAATGGCAAAATGAATTAATGAAGCAAGAGTAATTCGGCTGACCTACGAGAACAGTACCGATGATGACATGACATGATGATGATATTTAAAAAAAAAATCTATTTTTTCTAGTGTTAAATAATAACTAAGTGTATCCATTGTCAACATTGTATCTTTTTAATTTCAGTACCAAACACAACGCGAGCTCAACTCGCGGCAGAATACCTTGAGTCCTGCAGATGTCACCGCACACCGCCTATAGAATCTGTGCTGCAACAGATACGGGTATGTGTCAGTCTTTAAGCGAATAGAAGGTAGTGATGAGTCACTACAGTACGAAAGAAGAGTGGTGACAGCCCTAAAGCTATTTGTAGGTGGCAGCGCAAATTTGATTTTAGGATATTTTCTTACTTTTAATTATTTTCTTCCTGAGCGAGTGAGTGAAGAATGCGCAAAAGTTCAAATCTAAATTCAGAGCAGAAACGCTTCGTCGGCTATACTGTAGTTGTAAAGAACGTAGTGCTCAGGCGTTACCCATTACCATAAAGCAGTCATTCTCCGTATCTTTTATTAACACAACTTTTTTTTACAATTACCATTTATTTATGACTAATATATATTTTTTATTAGAACATATATTTTAATAAAATAAAATGAAATAAATGTATTATTGAGCCTTTGTAAAATTAATGTACAAGTACTTACAGAATACATTTCTTCTTATAGCGTCTTGACTCCCAAACATCGTAAACGATCAATCTAGACAAACCTACCAGTTCTTCTGTAGAAGGACACCTAGAGTATATTAGAAGTGAAGCAACGCAAATAGATTTTTTAACTTTTTTCAAGTGTTATTCCACACTTAGGAAAGAAAAATACTTATTAAGAAAACGTATAAAAATTTGAATGTAGCGGGATTTGAACCCACACCTCTTTCTTGGAGGGTTTCCAAAGAGAATCTTTCCAACTATTGTTTATATTTCAGAACAGAAAGAACATACTAAAAACTGACACGCCTATCCATTTTTTTTCCAGGAACTGCCAGAAAACACAATAGGTGGTTGCACACGGGCACCTCGTCTCGCCCTAACAGATTGTTCCCTACTCGGCACCTCACCTACAGACGCTCTCGAGGCGTTACTTCGGAAAGTGCAATTTAGGAGATTAGAGATTGACAATGCTGGTATCGATGATGAGGGGGCGGTAAGTGCGATATTCATTTTTGTGAAGGATGTTGGTATGGATCACTTCCTTTCTGAACACTTTCTTCTCTTTGGTTGTTGGTTCCGAACCTCGAATCTAGCGTTTCATGTGTTATACAAAACTTATTGTTATTTCCATTTGACCATGCAGGCGAGGCTATTAGTAAATGGTAATTATTGACGTTACCCGGTGTTAAGTTCCGTCACTAAACATGCAATGAATTGAAAAATTAAGATTCAGAAATCGGAAGCGGTTACCGTTATTCGGAAAGAGATTCTACGTACTTGTAATAAGTGATATATATCACCCAATAACAATACTTTATATGAGTTCCTTCCAATAAGGGCCGTTGCTGACAAGAAACTGTCCCCGATTGACACAATTCCATTGCTTTTAGTTTTTTTCACCTGCATCTACTCTCTCTTACACTAATTTGGTAACAATATTTAAACTGTGGACATTTTAATTTGACTAACATAAAATACTTTGGAACCTGCGCCTTTTGGATATCATTCAATTTCTTTAGCTTCATGTATGTCGTCGGTCAGTTTCTAAGTAATGGAAGAGTTTTTTTTATTTATTTTATTATAAGACTAGGGGCGCGCGCGGCTTCGCCCGCTTATTTGCACCTTTAGGGGTGAATTCTACGAAAACCACGAAACACGTGTTCAATAAAATATTTTTAAGACTGAATTTCAAATTTTAAATCAGTGCCTATTTTATTTTTTTTCATATAAACTATTTCATCCCCTTAGAGTTAAAATTTTTCAAAATCCCTTCTTAGTGGATGTCCAGATTACAAATATAAACATATGTCCAAATTTCACGTTGCATCAGCGGTTACGGCTGTGCGTGCGTCTTACCTCAGTCAGTCAGGTACTTGTCATTTTATATATATAGATTAAGCCATTATTTGATTACCATCTTGCAGGAATCATTATTCGACATGGTGGAGTACTACGAGAGCACGATGGCGATATCTATCATTGGTGAGCTGCACTTTGGCATACGCGGGTGGCAGGCCGCCTCGAGGATGATAAAGAAGGTATGTGACATTTACCACCCAAATCCCCTTGTCTGTGGCATTGTGTATCAAAAGGCAATGTGTATAAAGGGATGAACCGATTTTGATTTAGTTTGTAAAGTAATTTTATTGAGAGAGTTCTGGCCATGATTCAAGAAAATATGTTCAGCCATTGGAAGATTATGAGCTCTTTCTGGTTTTTGTTTACTATTTAGAGCTCTTTGTGTTGAGGATTTTAATATCTCATTTATTTTTAATTAATTATTTTGGTTTTGTAATTATTTCAATTTATTTATTTCATGTTTCTTAATAATGTTGACGAAACCGACAGCCGCGAGCGGGATATTTGAAAGTGATTTTTGTTTCCAGAGCTCAGATCTAGTGGAGCTGGAAGTGTCGTCGGGGCGCATAGAGGCGACGCACGCGCCCGCAC
>DVQM01002005.1:0-10816 GCA_018231645.1 Heliconius ricini | reverse complement strand
CGACGTGACTGTACCACACGTACTTTAGTCGCCTCTTACGGCGCCGCTAGTACCAGGATGATCCTATTCTAGGCCAGGATCACACGGCACAGTTATTATAGTTTTAAAGCAATAAAAATTATATATCTACTCTAATGTATTTTGAAGTCTGAAATTATTTTGACCATTTTAAAGGGCATCAAGTCCTAAGTAGCACCAGGCAGCAAATACCCTTGCTACGCCACCGCCTAATTATTCGATTATTAATCTAGGTTATATTGTAGCGATTATTCGATTGTTAATCTAGATTATACTGCATGTTTTTATATAACCTGAACATAAACTGAACCTGGGCCCTACACAGGGCCAATAGGCTTTTTTTTGTTTTGGCGTGAAGACCGTCTCACCCTGCTGATGACCCCCTGTTTCTTTAAGGCCACCTTGACGTTGCTTTAAAGATTATCGCGATACTGGAAGTCACTAAAAACGTAAAGGCTTAATATACTGTTACTGGACGCAGCTAAAAGGGAGTGTTTTGATATACAGTTTGTGTCTTCCAACCAAGTTCCTTCCTGAGGAAACATTGACGAGGGATACTCCAAAAGAAACACAAATTTATTTGTTTGTAGATTAAAAAAAATTATAGTCGAAGATATTCTTCGTCTTTAATTGGTAAGTTTGGCCTAAACACCGTGAACGGTTTACTATGTATCCTACTATTTTCGGGGTCTCACTGTCAATGTTACCCGAAGAATCAAATTATGGTTGACTGTACTTGTTAAATTTGTAAATTTTATGTTTTGATTAAATTATTTCTTATAATTTAAACAAATTAAGTATGTGAACTAA
This sequence comes from Heliconius ricini, assembly GCA_018231645.1. Classification (NCBI taxonomy): domain Eukaryota; kingdom Metazoa; phylum Arthropoda; class Insecta; order Lepidoptera; family Nymphalidae; genus Heliconius; species Heliconius ricini. The sequence continues at coordinate 9,988 of DVQM01002005.1, read as the reverse complement.
AGCTAATTTGATAACGGAACATTCTTATCATTCGTTATAGCTCATGACCGTAACTTGAAACTTATAAAGCTGATGAGGTTGTTCGGTTGAACGTGCTTATCTCAGGAATTGCTTCGAATTGATATAATATTTTTGTATTGGATAGTAAATTTATCGAAAAAGAAGTTACGTAGGCTATATTAACATCACGTTAACTGATTGACTATAATCCACTATATATCTGCGAGTGTGTGTCGTATGTTATACACAACTTAAAATTTACATGTTTCTGTTTAAATAAAAAAATATTCATTAAAATTTTAAATTTAAAATCGGCCAATTAGCCAAAGGAACGCCTTTTTATTACATTGATGAGATAAATTCATATGTAACAAATAAAGAAAAGATGAAATTATTATACATATATTATTTTATTAAATTTTTATAATACATTTAAAAATATACGAATCAATAAAAAAATCATGAAACTAATGCTATTTATGTCTTATGAAAGATGTGTAACATATTATGTACATATAACATTGAAGTACTTATTACTATACAAAAAAATATGGTAAAAGCACAAGTTACATAGCTGATAATTGTGATTTTTTTGTATTAAAAAATAAAGAAAGAAAGAACATAAATGTTAATATAGTAGAATGAAAGCTTCCCAGTATGTTACAGTATCGCGGTGTGGTGAGAATCATCGATCATCGTACCGTGGAGTCCTTAGAGGTTAGTACAGCGCTCGCCGTGCAGGGTGAGGAGCTCGTATTAGTTTTAATTTATACCTACCTAATCGCCATTGTTTATTATAAAACTTCGTCATAAGTCTCAATTCAAACATCATAATTAATTTATATCTTTCCTTATAATTAGTCATAATTGTTACGATCCATAAGTCACCGTTGATTAAATAATATTTAACAACCCGCGACTCACGTCCTAAGTTATTTTTTATAGTGACACAATATAAACATAATATTTCGAGGTTACTCTGGAATGTGCAACGAAGGCAGCTGTCTCTATAAATGTAAATCTATAATGTTATAATGTCTTATAAGATATTAGTTTAAATAATATGTTGTAGAAGGCAATTGTTATTTTTGGCTTTAAAAGCTCTCCAAACGTACATAAGTGCTTGCTTTGACTATTCGAGCTCCTCTCTCTACCGACACTAAATTCGAAATAACTCTGCTAGTGCCGCCTCTGCAACACGTTCTAGTAAATTACTGACGATAACTATAAGGGACTGTAAATCAAACTATCGAGAATTCATTGTTAGAAGACCTCTACAAATTCGGTGACTATTATTATAGTATTAAGAGGAAACGCTGGTCAACATACAACAAAAATATATTTGAACATTATTTCGGCCTGCTGTTTTTTTTTTAAATAATTGCCCCTGCTGTTTTTAATTAATAATTTCAGGTGTAAAAATTCTAAATATGATATGTCAAACGAGACTTAAGTCATAAATATGACTAGATATGGCCAGAATATGGGATCAGTCAGAAAATAATAAAATTTTTGTGAAGTAATTTTTAAGGTTTAAGTAACCTTATAAACTAATATGGAGAGCGTAAGTCGTGTATGAGGTTCACTTTTAACTCATTGTAATATTGTCTTGCACAATTTTATTCTACGAAAGGTGTCTGTCACAGGCGTAGAAAGAAATATTATTGCCAGTTTCCTATATGAGAAATTAATAGGTGACTTATATTATATTCAAATTTTTAATTATATTATAATTTTGTAAAGTGAACAGTTTATTTTACGTGGACAGTGTTTTTATAAACTTATGTATTATCTTTGAGTATACATTATAAAAACCAATTGGCCTAATAGTAATTAAAGTCCTTAATAAAGCTTATATTAATTTTCATTCTTATAACAATTAAGTCTATAAATAAAAACCAATAATAACTTATTATACAATAGTACATACTATTGTATGTAACAATAACTACAAATAATGTAAAGTCTAAAAAGATCTTAAAGAAGAATCATATAAACTGATTCAATAACATTAATTTTTACCTATAAAAAAATCCATTGTATTTGTTATGCATCATGCCGATCAAGGATATCCGAAAAAAAATCTATCCACGATATAAAAGTTTCGAATAATTTCTCCGACATGGCCGAATAGTTTTGTTATTAGAAAATGATAAATAACAAATACCACAAACCACAAAACAATATTAAAAGAATAGCTGTCAATAATAGATTATTCAAAAAAAAAATTTTTCAAGAAACCAATACTAAAATAACTGTGTCCGAAATTATCCGAAACTGGCGGACCATCGGAAATAAGTGTTTATCTGTAACCGAAAAACATATACCATTCTTCTTACATGCGTGTCCAGGTCCGAAATGTCACTGCGTAAATAAGTAAAGATATGTTCATAGGCCGTATTTATAAGAAAAATTAGTTCTTTAATAATATTACAATACGTAATTAAATATCAAAAATATTGTATGCAACTTGTACTTAATACAATAAAGTTATCAATTAATATATTTTGCTTTATAAATGGTTTTACTTTTCTACTTTTGCCCTTTAGTATGATTTAACTTGTACGAAAAGTGGACTTCTAAAAAGAAAATTACGTTTAAAGAATTATTACCGTTCTAATTTTAGCAGGATAATGTTACATAGAAACATGTAGAGCTTTTAGTTAAAAATTACTATCAGAACACTTTCAATTTTAGTCTATAAGTGAATATTTATGTTAAAAGTCTTATTTAACGTTATATAAATAAAAAAAAAACATTTTATCTACTTGATATTTCGACTGCTTTGTTTAATATCAACGACACGTCCATCGGAGGGAAATTCTGTAGTAGCTTTACGTTCGATGCGAAGTCACCACTCAGTAAATTATCTCTTACTAATCTGAAAAAAAGGTATTTAAATCTAAATGTTTATTGTTTTGTAAAAAATTAAATGTTATTTTTGGGAAGTTTGGAAGTACCTAACAACACATAAATGGCTGTGGGGGTTAGATACTTCCATTCATTTATTGAAATTACTATATTTATTTACCTGTTAAATGAAAATGAATCGTACACAAATTATTAAAAAAAACAAATTGCAGTGTCATTCCAATTTCAGACATGTTTAATGAAATAAGTTGTGTTTTAATGAAATAAGTCTTTATTATTTATATAAAAAAAAAACTAACAAAAATGGCATCAGATTTACTAACAAGTAAAAAAATAATAATTTAGAAACAAGTAAATAAACAAAAATATAAAACACATGAAAACATGTGACATTTAAATGAATTTAATTTCCCTGGTCTACTACAGAGTTTTTCCAATCAACATCGTACTGAAAGTAAAAAAAATAGTATTTTAACACTGATTTCGTGTACACAAAGTAAAAAAAATCAATGTACTTACAAGATCATGGCACAGCAAATGTAAATAAGGAAGGTAAACCTTTGAGGGTCTGCAAACAATGAATCCCATATCCTTTCAACATCTGGCAGCGAAAATTCTTGAGACAGTAAGAGTGTCAGCCATCTGTAATGAAATAAATTATCACTTCTACTTCTCTCATCGATATTCAATTTAGAGATTCAATGAATGAACGAATGTTTATTCTACTAGTAGAAATTATTTAAGCTGTTGGGGTTTTCTGTATACTATGCTATATTTTTAAAATATCATATGGAAAGAAACAAAATATAAAATATTAATTATTATAATATAAAGTAGACTGGAGTATATTTTATATAATATATAGCTATATAAAACCGTGGTGCAGTGGGACATCGTCCAAGTGTAATCGCGATCGTCGTCGATTCAATCAACTCAACGAGGAAATTAATTGTCTATTATTTCTCGTTCCGGTTTACAATGCACGATGTCGAATTTCGCTACTCAACAATAGTAAATGTGTGTGTGTAATTTGTTAAACTGTCTGACCGACACGGAACTATACATAGCAGTACAGAAGGAAACTGCTCTTAGCTCAGCTCATTAACGAAATTTTTCAAGGTAATTTCACAACGAATATTTATTTTATTGGTAATAAATTTAGATTATATTCAGTTTAAACTACATTTTTACAGAAACTTTTCGTAGAACTATTATACTAAGTAAATTATGTCGAAAAATATATACTATTTGTCATACATTCATATGCGGTTTAGCACCTTTGGTAAATTGAAGGAGATAGAAGTTTGTATTGAAGTTCTGTCATTGTATAAAGGTCATAGAGGAGAAAAGTATCCTAATTTAACTTACTTGTTACCTTTGAGTCTGCACATGACAAATCAGACTAAGTAACCCAATACATAGCTTCACGCTTTATCCCTTAGCAACGGAGCATTACATCAATGTGGAACGCAACAATAATCAAATATATGTGATATAAGAAAAATTACCTAAAACTATAATATTGGGGTCTCAACTCTTGCTTCTCCAGACGATCCCATATGGCACGATCATTTTTTTTCACACACTCACTGAGTTTGCTCATTTTATAATTAATTCCGCTCTCCGTTTCATCCAGGGTGCGAATGAAGAAGTCACGGATTTCAGCCATTAGATTTGTAAAGCAAAAAAAGCAGTCCGCTTCAGCATGCTCTGCAAATAAGAAATACAGAAGTATAAAGCACTACATGGGGAAAAGAAACCATCGTGGCGCAGTGGCACAGTGTCAGACTGTAAACGCGACAGTTGTGGCATCGATGCAACCTTAGGGGAATTAATTATTTTATTTCCATTTCATTCTTCCAGCAAAAGAAAAACGACGCCGTTCATCAGCAAGAGGAGATTTTTTGAAATTGCTACGACAACAGGACGAGATGGGATTTTACATTTAGTCCAGACTTTCGTAGTATATAAGACACTATTATATACCGAGCTTAAAATACTTGTTTATAAAATATTATTTTTAAAATTATATACCTATCGTAATGTGAAAACGATTATTAAATAATCCTATGTATTTCATTAATACCTTGATATACTTTCACATTTATAGTTTTGTTATGTTATTTCAATGGTATCGAATATACCTTTCACTTTATTAAGTCACTAGAATTGCCAACCAAAGAAACAGCTGGATGTGGGTCACACTACATACGAAAAAATTTTCTTGCCGATACAGTACCTAACAAACACACTGTAAAAGGACCGTAATACCCACCCCAGAAAATCCATCCAACCTTTTACCAAAAAAAAAGTTCAGTTTAAAACGATCAAGAAGTCAAGACCTCCCCCAAGGAAAATATCTCTAGAATGTTGTTCATCATACTGCGCCCGTCTCCAGTATCATTCTTATCCATTTATATTAAGTAAAGATCTTATAGCTTTGTTACGTCAATGCGAGTTATCTCACGATAGTCACATTGTCAGTTGTATAATGTATTTTAAAGTAGTAAAAAAGATCGCGTATGGTTTTTTTTATATCAGTGTAGTGTGTGTGTATAACTTTAACTATAAAGCAACGATTTATATTTATGAGATTAATTTGTTAGTTTTCTTTACTTTTCACATGGTTTAGAGATGATAATTGATTTTGATAAATAAAAGAAAAGATAAAAAATAATTTTATTTTTAGCTTTACGCCATATCCCGCATATACCAGGGTAGGGCAGAGGGAACCCAGTGTTAGATCACTCCGTTCCCCACCCACCGTCCACACCCTCACCGAAACTCTTTGTCTTGTTATTAAAGTGATGGAATGAGAATAATTCATTGCTCGGAGTGGTAATCGAATTTTCAGCTTTCCGTTTACATTCACACACTGTGGCACCCCGCCATAATGACCTTTAATATTCAGGCAGCAATTATATTTGACATATAAGAATACATACAGGTTTAAAGTCATTTACGTGAAATGTTACTGTTTATCTGTTTTTATATCTGAATTATATTGGCAGTTAAAGGTCAAATTAAGAAATCAGACGATATTTATAAATAGAGATTAATTATGAAAATATATTTGAATAAAAATCATAAGATAACGCGCTTCACCTTTAAATTATGATTCATGTTTCAGTCAGAGGTTAAAAAACAAATATAATATTAATTTAAAAAGTGCTTAAAATAAAAAGTAACGAGATGCACTCTATAGAAAGTATAGATAAAGACAGACATTTTTAAAAAAATATTTTAAACATAAAAGTCTTACTTTAAATTATATCACAAAAAGTAAAATGTTTCAGTGTACATACTTCTATACTCCTTATTAGGATCTGATGCAAAGGTGTGGTAAATGGGTCCAATGATCTCGTTCATGCCCTGCACATATCCCTGTCCAGGGTTCAATTTTGCATAGAGAAACAACATACGCTCTACAACTTCCCAATGAGCCTCACAACCTTCTTTTAGAGGGGTGTAATCGCCACTTGTTATATTGTCGCTGCGACGAATTTCGTTGCTCAACTAGAAAGGATAAATAAACATATATATTGTTTACATTTTTAAAGTTTTATACTTAAGAAATAAAAATAATTATAAAGAAAACGTATAAAAAAGTATTGTAGCAGGATTTGAACCCACGCTCCTTGGAAAGTCCAAGCGCTCTGACCAACTAAGCCATACGTTTTCATCGAGCTACGTTGTTATTTGCTTGTTACGCAACTTATTGCTGTGTTTCGCAAGTTATTTATGTTGGGAGACTTTCTCTTTGTATGGAGATTTATACAAATTTCCGCCACCCAAACATAACTATTTACAATTGTCGTTTCGCAAGGGAGAACGTTTTTTTATAAAAAAATTATACATTTCCTTATTAAGTATTTTTCTTTTCTAAGTATGGAGTAAAACTTTAAATGTCTATCCTGCTATGTGCGAGATACAGTATAAAGCTAACAAAAATATTTCATCTATTTCAAAATACTAAACTGGCTACCGGCATTGCGAAATATAGGCAGACTTTGAATATTTGTTAATGAATATGGTAAAATATACAAATAAATATGATGACATTATAAAAACCGGCCAATCTACATACTACACTATTAATTCTCTATTTGCTACAAATTATTTAAGAATAAAATATAACAAATTAGTATATTCTGATATTACTAAAAGGTTTCGTTTTCTTAAATAAAACTAAACAGTTACTTATCATTATAATATGTGTATTGTTTCCAAAGACCAATGATTTTATTGTTCTATAACATACAATTTACATTAATATAATCTTTCTCTCTCTTATTAAATCTCTTAACTTAAATGATTCAATACTTATTTAATTATTTCACATAAATTTCATGATTTTTTACCCTTTTTCCACTCTGGTCACAGCTCATCACATTCACACACACACATTTAACATTTGGTCAGTTTACATTTGCTATCAAAATATTATTTACCAATAATAAAATTAATTAATTATTTTTCTTTATTTATTTATGTGGCATTAAATTTTGACTACAAATAGATATTACGTAAGCTAAACTAAATTTAATATCAATGTTTATTAGGCCATAACAAGATGAGATCATGTAACATAGGCATTGAATATAGATTCATGTGACAAATATATTGAATTTATAGTATCCAATATAAGATCTTAATACAATCGAATATTTTATATTTCTTTAAAAAATGTATTGTAAATCTATACAAAGAGAAAAGTTAATGTTGAGTGGTGGAACTCAATGCTACTTTATCTGGTCACCAGAGCGAGGAAATGATAAAAATTCATTTCACCAAACAGAAATTGAACCCACAATCATCACACTAACAGTGATAAATGTAATTTGTATAAATGTGTATTGGCAATTTATTATAAAATTACCTTTGCGACACCAATTCCTTTACGTTCCAAAGTTGAATACTTGAGAACTGATTGTTCAACTCGTTTATGCAGGCGTTTGACTCCATTACTGTTAACAATCTGTAGAAATAAATATCATCATTATCATGATTCACATTTTTTCTCACGCAATGCAATCTTAGTGTTAAGACACTGTGTTCCTCGCTTTCCACTCAATTTTATAGGCTTTGTGTTATTTAGTGACAGAACACAATGTCATGGTTTGTCTTCCCAAGTGGAGTAATACAGATTATTTTAAATATAATAAATTTTTCCAGCTGGGGCTGAGCCTACAAGCCCGTTAACAATCAAACGCTCTAACACAATGGTCTAAAAGCATAAAAATCAAAGAAAGAAATGTTCACTATCATATGTCTTGTTACCAAAGCAAGGGAATGAAAATATATAGTAATAATATAGTCAGAAACTGCACTTAGATTCTAAAGCTTTTTTACTCTTAAAAATCCCAAAGAACTAACTCACCTCCGGACATGGATAATCAGTTGCAGATTGAAAAAAAGATATGTCTGGACACAATCTTCTGACGTCCTTGTCTATTTGCAGCAAAACTTCATTGTCTTTGAAGTATGTATCCCACGAACTATCTGGGCTAATATTGAGTGGATGGTCAGTTGGACCCCCACCTGGAGATACTATAATTTCCTCTAAAAACACAGTAATGATGTGATTTTTATGATATTGGGTATACATTGGTGGAACTCAATACCTTGTGTTGTTTATCAGAGTGAGAAGGTTAAAATAATTCATTCACCCCAGTGTTGGATCATCAGTTGCAGTCACAGTTCACTGCTGTCTCACTGTACTATACCGTAATGATAACTAAACATTACTAAAATAAGATCAAAGAAATAGTTAAATTTTTACCTATAAGCTGTTGATAAAGTTCCCGTTTTTGTTGCAATGTACTCTCCCAAGCACTTTTATCAAGAGGTATATAATGGAGTAAAATTTTCCATACAAGGGATCGTAAACCTTTCTCATCAGGTACACCTAACGGCAAAATCTTCATTAACATTACAATTATAATTAATTAATATAAATAAAATATATTTTATAAAAATGGACAAGAATGTGGTCGTGTATAATATTACCATTAAATGCCGATTTTTGAAGTTGCTCAATATTTACTACATCTCCATTTAGAATATTCTCAAATACTTTAATCCTGTAAAATATTAAATAGCTTTATTTTGCATTGAAAATAACTCTTAAAGTATATTTTTCATATTTTAATTTAAGAAATTTAAATGACTGTGATTAACTTTTGGATTATATTTTATATACTTTAATTTATTTAACATCACATTATTTTGTTTATTAATAAAAATTTGAAAGTTCAATTATGGCTAGGCGTTTGGCCTTATAACACTGGATTAAAACTAATAATATATTGGTAAATTATAACATATAATATTTTATTTTGCAAATCGATAGTATTAATACAAGATAAGTAGCTGTACTTGTTAGCGTCAATATGTAATAGATTTGTAGTTACAAAAATTACCTGGCTTTGTATAAACTCATTTTTATCACAAATTTCGTTTAAAATTGAAACATACATAAGTGTACTGTTTGTTGACTAATGTATTTCCTTGTCATTCACACAGTTCAATAAGGGATGCCCGAAGATCACAGATTTACAATGAACATCGATGTTAGCAGTTAAAATATCGATATTTTAACATCGAAGTCAGCAGGGATAAATAATCGATATTTAATCGCGTACATGTACTTTCCACATTATAATTTATACAGTCGATTGATAAACAATAGTGGGACATGTAATGTGTTTTATGCCTTAATGTTTTAATTTTTAATAACTATTTGTTTTTTTTTTTAATTTTACCGGTTCCGGACCTTTTAGGAAAAAATGAGCCCCTATAAGATCACTTTGTTGTCCGTCCGTCTGTCTGTCTTTCTGTCTTCTTTTATCTCAAGAACACTTGGAGCCTACGGCCTCATGATTTCCTGAATAAATATATTTCTACATTCACTTAATTAGAGATGTGGCTATTTAAAAGACGCTGATTTCGATACTATAAAGTTAATTAAAATTAATAAGATACTTTCAGTTGCTCTAGAATTATGAAATTTGGTTGGTAGCATCTACAGATAGTATTAATTCAGAAGAAAACATGAGGCCAGTTGTGGAGCAGTGGCACAAAGTGTGACTGTAAAGCCGACTAGTTGTGGATTCAA
>DVQM01002004.1:0-10820 GCA_018231645.1 Heliconius ricini | reverse complement strand
CCCCCCCAACCCTCCCCAAGCCCCCCACTGCCTGCTTGCCCGCTACCTGTGCGCGATTATGGAATATTAAATCGATTTAAATTGAACTATAATCTTGAATATGGCAAAGATGTTTCGTTCGTAATCGCTCACTGCACACTCGGCGACGTGAGCCACGCTTGTAGACGCTTGTAGACGCCTGGACGCTACTCACCTATACTCACCTCTTGAAACTGTTCTGTATCGTTACTGCCGATGAGTACGGAACACTACGATTAGGATAGACTTAAGTATTCTGATTGTGCGAGTCTCGGTTGGGTGCGGTATCGAGGTTCAATTCCGTCGTCACTGCTTTATGTGGCAGCCTGACGGAGACCGCGCGGCTGCTGCAGAACGTTCGCAGCGTGTTCGGGCGGAGGTCCACAGCGCGCGCCAACACCGAGCTCGAGCTGTCCCGTGAGTATATGCACTTGGTGGCGGATTTGCTGTTTACAAATAGATCAGACGCAGGTACAAATATCTCGATACACTATAAATCATATAACACAAAACGCAAATATATGAATACAAAATACTACTGACATTTTACACTAGATATAGGCATAACGTAAATCCGCCACCGCCTGCACGCAGCCTGCCTGCCACCGACAAGTGACGTCACCACGGCTAAACAACGCTTCAGTAGTACACGAGTGTAATCGCACTAGGACTATTAAATACATGTTAACTTTTGACCTATTACAAAAATCATATCAATTTAAGCTATGCTAGAAAATCGGGACTTATGGGTAGGTATCACAGTATATATCGTTGACTATTTTTCTATTAAAAGAATAATACATATAATAATAATTTATTTTTGTTGTTAACAGATGCAATACTTTTTTTTAACATTCATGAAATTTAGAAAGTCCATTTAAAAAATATTTTATACTCATAGTAGAATTAATAATTACATCTTTGTCTTATACTAACATACTAGCATGCTTCACGCTAATGGCTGCGGGTTCGAATCTCGCTTGGCGGAATGTCTTAATTTCATTATCAATCACATGCCTTTTGCAATTTTACAAGCTATAACATATATTTGTCTATACAGATGGCTTCGCGTTCTCTCAAGAAGAGGGCGCAAGCGTCTCGCAAGCGGACGTCATCCGCGCGTACGACACGAGCCAACCGCGGCGCTCCTGAGCTGACACTCGGATCAAACGTCTCTTCACCATATGTTGTACCGATTGAACCTTTTGAAACGAATCAGCTTATCCCAGTCCAAAATAAACCGGACCCAGTTAGTCCAGTTCAACTGGTTCAACCCCCAGGGCTACTTAAGTCCACCTCGTATTACGCCAACACTACAATTTACTACCGTACACTCGATATCGCTGTCATTTTCATGACATAGCGTCGGATAGATTAAATATATTTTCGTCACGTTTTAAAGGAATTTTAAATATACATTTTTAATAAGGCTTTACCGCCCTCGAGGTACCTGCATGTGTAGGTACACGCGGTGTAGGCAAACCTAAAGAATTGCCGACTTGACCACAGACTCGAAATTCTTTTACTCTATCGTAATTTACAGAAAATATTAATATTATTTATTATTATTATCTTATAATCAAGACTGTTTCTCTTAAAGCTCTCAAGATCTTTGTTAGGTTTGCTTATTCTTCGCATACGTTAAACGTTTAGAGACTAGTATTTATGTATACCTAGTATTTGGAAATCAGTGTACCGTGTAGCCATGTTCATTGTACAGAGTATTATTTGCACCCATTGAGTAATGTTAATTTACTGACTCAGTTTTATTGAGTTTTTAATCATATTATATTAAAGATATTTTACGTTAAATCAATTACAAATATTCATTACTTTATTGTTTTTAATATTACTGAACAGAATCACTAATAGGTACAATACGTGTTATTGATTTATTTATGATTAAATAAAACATTTACTAGTGCAGTTATTTTTAAGTTATCAAATAAGAAAATAATTTGTTTAAATATTTGAAAAATCCTGATTTCCGTAACTTATTTCCAGTATACAACGACCTACATGTATGTATGTATATAAATATTACATGTATGTATATAAAAATTATAAAAAATGTTATATATTGCTTTATTATGAAGTAGGTTTTTTGTATACATTCTCAGTCTTTTTAAAATTTAACAAAATAATATGACCAAACACCATCAAGGTATAGGTTTAACGATTTTTAATAATTATTTTTACATCAAATCGTATTTTAAAAATAATGCTATACGCTTCAAATTGTATTAATGTGCTTGCGTTTATCAATTATTTTTTTTATATAAATATATCTTATAGTTACGTAGCTTTGCAAAATAAACGTTTGAAACTGTTTTCTTATTATATTTATTTATTTGTATGTTTTACGACGTGCTTGAATAAGATTATTTTCTTCTATCGTATTTTTTAGTCTATGGCTTCAATTTTTTGTCATCTGTCAGTATGACATTTTTTAAACGATATCGCGCCAATTTAACAAGATCGTGTGCTTTTCTTGAATTCGGTAAGACCATTCTATATACTAAACAGTGTAAATAATGTCAAACATCGTTAAGATTTAGTTCAGTCCGCTCTATAAATAATATAAAATTGTACTGTTTTAATTTTGGACTGACTGAGAGTCGGTTGATTTATTACTTTATTTTGATACTATCGCTCATTTAAGAGTGACATAATTAAGAAAAAAAAATATTTAATTAATTCAATGCTCTTTTTGAATAACATTGGATTTTCTTACATTTAATTGAGTTTAAGTGTTGAGAAAGTTGTTAATGAGCATTGAATAGATGATCTTGCATTTGAAAATGAAATTATTTCACTAAATAATATTTTATTTACTTTAATCGTCAGTCAGTCAGTGTCTAAATATATTATCAACTGCTTTACCACAGATTTTCGTAGAGTGCGATCTATTTAGTTATTATTTTATGCATTTGGAGATGACTACTAGCTTAGCTTGATGTTAGAAGTCAATGGTTTAACGTATCTCGTATTCTTAGAGGTTAATGAGTGTGAGCAATGAGCCTATAAAGGTGACTGAGTACGATCCTAGATGTGCAAACATATAGTCTGTTTTTTATTTATATATTTGCAAAAACGAACGCGTATTAGTGAATAAATATACTTAACTTTTTCACACTTATGCAAATTAAATCTATAATATAAAATAAAGTAATATGGTATTAGTAAGATATTTGAATTCCAGTTACATATTTATAGGTAGTTAGTACGGGAAGAGAATTATGCGGTATCCAATATTTTTAATAAAGTCCTAATTTATTAGTAATTTTAATTTTGCCGGCTGGATTCGAATGCATTAGACAAATTGCTGTCAATAAAATGTATGTTTGCTAAAATCGTTAGAGTTTCATATATTACTGTACCTTAGCAGAAGTATCGCTGGGCGAAAGCAAGTAAAAATGTATAAAAAATAACTTCAGACGTTATTGTAGATCCAATCATGATATAAATATATAAAAAAAATATTTTGACAATTTTTATAGAGTTTTTAACTCACAAGGTACATAGATAATATTTTAAATTTTGAAATCTAATATCAAATTAAAGGAAAGAAAAAAAAACGTAATTTATTAATATTATGATACTATTGTACTTAAAATTTAAAGACAATTTTATTAATTGTTACCATTGTGTAAACCATGTAACGGCTGGAATTTTAAATTATAACACTTACATTAACATATATATACACACACACACATACACGCAAACACACACACACACACACACACACAGAACATGTAGTCATCGTGTATTCAATTAGAATATTTGAAAGAAACAAAATAATTTGTCTTAAACATGAACAAAGTAATTAACATATACGCCCGTAGGTTACCTAGTGAGTCGCGTGACTCCGCCCGCCCCCGCCCCCGCCCCCGTGTGTGTGACGGGCACGCGTCGTCGCTAACGTTGTCCCAACTTCTTAATAGCTTTACTAACCATTTCACCCAAGCTGTTACTAATTTACTAAAACTGACCCATTTTGAACCACCCTATACATTTAAAATCTATTTGCAACGATTTCTACAATATACAGGGTGGTTCGAAAACGCGTCGTCTACTGAATTATTGTGATATATGTATAACTGGCAAGTTTTCAGAGTCTTTACAACGTCGACAAGAGGTTTTTTGTGAGATGTGTTGATATTTATCGCATATACATACCTCTTAACGGTTTATTATTGTTAACTGTTAACTTACTCTAACTAGTGGCAGAGCTTCGAATACCGTCCTGCATTTTATATTGTTATTACATTCATTTCAATTTAATTTATATAAAAAACTAAATGTGACAAAACCACGTGTCTTTTTGAATAAGTCATTATGTATTACAAATTTGAAGACATTATCTGAACAACAAGAAATTACTAGTAAATTTGATCATTAAAATACGTAAATGTAACATCGTGGTCCTGACATCAATTAATATGAACCCGGGACCAACAGGCCGTCGACGCCGTAACTACCACTCACTAAGCTAAAATATCAGTGTGTATACATATATAAAGTACACTTTGCTAATTATTGATAGCGAAACGTATCCTAAGCTCTGCCTTTAATGTAAGCAAATGTGGATGTAACAAAAATATATAATTTGTTCTCGTTCTTTAATTATTTGTTTTATTTTTGAATCAACCTTAATATGTTAGAACTTTTCTTTTTATGGAATACATTTTTTTAATTTCACGCTGTATCCCGCGTGTAGCACGGTAAGCAGAGGGAGCCTAGTGTTGAGACATTTCCGCTTCGCACTTTCCGCCGCATTCTGGTGGCATCGGGTGTTGAGTGCCGGAAATAGACACCACGCCTTGTTGACACCAGAGTGAAGAAATTAAAAGTTGTTATATTTGATTTCCTCAAGTTCCGAACCCACAACCTGTCACATCTTGACAATCAAGCTGCAGTCGAGTGCATTTTTATGGAATGACTGTCTAAATATGAATAGAGATGCTTTCTGAAATATGACTCAAATAGACAAAGGCTTATATGAAAATGTCCCTATTTCGTCTCCGGCGTATTTAAAATAATTATTCACTTATAATTGATAATTGTTTCTAGTTTTTAAGGACTACAAGTAACTACTACAGTAAATGAGGACACTTAAATTCATACTTGCATCATTGACCTAGCATAATATGTGCACAATAAAAGAATTGAGGCCAGTCGTGGCACATTGGCACAAAGTGTGACTGTAAGCCGACGGATTGTGGATTCGATCCCTACTCGAGGAGATATAACATTTACTTATATTGATATTTCCAATTCTTCGCTCTGGTGTCAAGGCAAAGCGCGGCGTTGAGTTCCGCCACTCAACACGACAATTCGGCAGACAGTGGGGGACGAAATGTCTTAACACTAAGTTCCCTCTGCCTACCCTGCTGCGTGCGGGATACAGCGTTAAACTGATTTATAAAAAAATGTGTAGTACATAGAAGAGTACTTTTGACATGACAACGATTTTTTTTATAAATTTTTAAAATACTTATCTCTCAAACAGCATGGTTGTAAAACTATCGGAAGTTAGCTTGTTTTAGTCGAAATAACAAATATGAATAAGGCAAGAGCCCTTTAAACTGCATTTCCCCTACTACCGAATGATTATTTTTATCTAAGAAATATTTTTCTGCTGATGATGAGGTTCTTTTACATTTTAAAACCTATCCTCTAGAATAAATGTCAAATGCCAAATAATTAGGGATACGACAAAAATGTATCGTAACAATAGTACAAGGACTTGTGATAACACTGATTAAAGAGTGGGTCATTCATTTTTAGTAATAAATATGCCTGCTATTTTTTTTTTTAAAAAATCAAGGTGCCGTAGTCTGAAAGCGTTCCAAGCTTCCTAAAGGGTATTGACAGACAGACAGACAGACAGACAGACAGACAGACAGGCGGACGGACGGACAACAAAGTGATCTTATAAGAGTTCCTTGTTTCCTTAAAAAGTTACCAAACTCTATAAATAAATTTATTATATATTGCAGATCTTGTCGTAAGCACAAAATGAGTAAACGTCTGCAAATTTAAAGCTGTCAGTTTTATAAGTAATCTCGCTCATACTTTCCGTTAGTTTATAGCTATAAAATTGATTCCGAGTTCGATCCCGACTCGTATCAATTAACTATTTTTAATGCATCTATAGTTTGAATGTAAGATGCCGATACAAAACAACAACACATAAAAGGTACTTCCTTAAAGTTCCACAGCGACGTCCTTGATACGGGAGAATTAAAGCAATCGACTCATCGAACATTTCCATCCGAGGTTGTTAAATGAGTTAATATAATTGGTGCACCGCTAATTATTCATCTACAGTCCGCAGCAAACATGTATGGCGTCAGCGTTTATATAAACATTAGGTACTACAACATGGATTATTTTGAGCTGAATTCGATTAAAATTGTTTAGCGAGTTAAATTCTTAGTATACTTACATGTTAAAACGAAATGCCTTTTAAGAAAACTCAGGAATGCTTATAACACATCAGGTTTGTAAAACATATTAGAAAAAGCGTTCTCCAGAGGGGATTGTCTTGAAACTAGACCCCCAGGCTCCCTCCAGCATGAAGCTCATAAAAGCCTCCTCAGTGGACATCCGCGATGGCTTCAGTGACTTGTGTCGCTTAGCGGATTATGTAAGCACAAAATGTTTGTTCAGAGTGCATCTGATTTCGTATTTGGATACGCTCCCTCGACTTAAAACTTTAAAACTGGATAATATTATTTAATTTTATTATACGCTGTTTCGGGGGATACAGCGTTTCTTGGACATAGAGAGAATCTGGGAACCTAGTGTCCATTACTCACATTCCGCCCGATACTTCAGAATTTTTGACAAATGAAATATTTAATATTTTCATTGAAATATTAAAATTTTAATCTTCTAGAGCGAGAATCGAACCTACAACCTGTCGCTTGCAGTCACACGCTTGTGCGCCTCAGCCACCATTGGTCTCAATACTTAGTAATATTGTTATTCATACTACATTACAATACAAAGTTAATACGCGTAACCGAGCGACGCTATTGCTAGTTTGTATATTATACGGAGAGATACGCATCTTAATTTTCAGTTGTTAAGTCATTTCAGCGATAGATATTATGTTTCAACTGAAATATAGGATTTCCTCAATGTTAGTTTATTTGTATTATATTTGATTTAAATAGATAGATATCTATCAACCATTTTAATAGTCGACAAAGTAGCCTAAAACAGTCTATTTTTAAGTCGGTTTCTACTTTTTATAAAATGTGTAAAGCAAAACCTCAATATCGAGCTTCAGTTGACTCTATAAATAATAAAAATATTTAATTTATTTAACGGAAATAAACATTTCCCTGTAGGTATAAGGTCCCAACGCGTAATCAAAACTGTGCCACAATCAATAAAAAAAGTTAACTAATATTGAACTCCACTTACGGCTCACGTTAATAATAAAATACCTAAGTAATATAAAACACGCTTTGATGATAAAATGACTAACAACATTGTAATTTTCAAAGGGATCTAGAACATACTATTTACTACGAAACCTAAGAGCCGATCGTCAAGTGTGAGAGGCTGTATCGCACTTACGTTATCACGTTATCAGTAGGTGAGCCGACTGTCGACTGTCGACGGCACAGTTGGTAGTCAGGTACTGTAGGTGTAGAGCTCAGTCCCTCGCTGTGCCTTCACCACGACACGCGTGCCTTACCAACGCTCGCTCTACCGTTTACTTCGCAAGCTTCGCTTCGAACTTGTGGAATGTAAACATTTGTGTTCATACGGTTTTGTATACTTTTTTTAAATATAGAACTATAGCTGAGTTAAATTTACCTGTATCAGTTAAATATGAGTGTCTAGTTATTTCGTGTGTGTGTGATATACGTGTACCGTATACTGGGATGTGAGGTGAGGATAGCGATGGCGCGCTCGCCCAGGAGGATATCTGCACACCGCGGGAGTCGAAGCCGCTCCAGGGAAATAACAAGACTGCGAACGCAACTGAATAGCAAAGGTATGTAGCTATATTGTTTATAGATTATAGCTTTCTAATCTAAAAAAATAATAATACGTATGAAACTACGATAAACGATAAAATCAACGCTTGTATGAATTTTATATTCGTAAAATTAATAGAGTATTTCTTTTTTTTCATATTTTTATATTTCCCGCATTTAATTTCTATATTTTTACTACAGATCTAAAAGAAAAACAAAGATATTTAAAATATAAATACTATGTGGCATTTATTTACTTAAGAACTATAATAAAGGTAATATAGAGTGATATCAATTCACACACGCACGTGTCTCGCTCACGTCGCGGCGCGAGCGACTCTACTCATAGTTTGTAAACAAAACTGGAATAACAACGACGACAACGACACGACGCGCTTATATTATAAACTATTCCGATACATATGCATTGTTATAAAATTTATTTATAGTTTTATTTTAAAGTATTATTGGCATACTTAGTAATTCTGGATTTGAACCAGTGCCTTCTCAGACCGATACAAACGCTCTAACCAATTGAGCTACTATACTTAAAATATCAGTTGACTGGGACGAATTTTAATTTTATAGATATTAGATATTAGACTAGTTTTACGTACAGTTTCACCTGCACGGTCAACTGAAATAAGCTAAATGACTTAATAAGCTATCTGACCACGATTACAAACATAAGTACTGGGTTGTATTTTAACGATGATCGTAATGTAATCTTCGATATATGGATTAAACAAAACAAGAATAATTTTCTAATTCGAACCAGTAGTGTCTGAGATCGCGTTTAATCAATTAAACTCAATAGCTTTATATTATATTAATATACATCTTATTAAAAATGGTGAGGCCATTCCTGGCGCAGGGACACAGTGTGACTGTAAACGCGACTGGTTGTGGCAAATTAAATATTTATTTAAATTTATATTACCATTTCCTGCTGTGGTGTCGAGGCAAAGAGCGACGTTAAGTTCCGCCACTCAATACACAATGCTTCGAGTATTTATCGAAAAGAGAACGGAACGTTAACATTAGATTCCCTCTAAGCAGAGGGGTAAGCGCCCTGTCGTGTGCGAGATACAGTGGTGCACATCGGTAATGGAAAGGTGTTAGAGTAGAACATTAGTTGAGTTATTTACGTTAGACGAGGTGACCCATCACGTGGGCCGCCGCTCTTATCAAAGCGACACGCAACTGACAGTGTAACGGAATGCTAATGGCAGAGTGTTATCTAATAGGCGTGTGGATCGTTGGAAAGATTAACTCGGATACCAATGGGATCTGGATACTCACTAATTTCTGTTTTTACTTACTCTGGTTATTTTTCTTTTTTAAGGACTTTTTTCGTGTTTTTTTTTGTGACTTCATAAGAGAAGTTTTATGAATACAGGTCATCATTAAAACGGGATGTATTTTAATGATGCTGAAACTGTATTTTTTTGAAATGAGGTTCTTTTTTTTAAATCCATTTTATAAATTTTTACCGATCTCGAGATAGAGAGATCACTAAGAAGTTATACTTAAAAAAAATCATTTCTTATCTTTTTTCATGTGAAAGTTAAACGGCAAACATTACCGCTTATTTTGTCTATTGGAATATGGAACTAGGAAAACACCATTGTTATACAAAAATATTTTTCCTTTCAATTATAAAAAAATATATATTACTAAAAGATAGTCTACTTGACTAGTCTATAAAATAAATATAAAGAATAAACTCGTTAAAACACGGAGAACGGAGTAACTAGACTCTCCTACTATATGCGAGATATAGCGCGCTCTTTTTTTAATATTTACAAAAGATTTTGTAGATGTTCTACTAAATTAGTTTATAAAGAAATGAATATAAAAGGCTAATTTATGTTTAAATAATAAGATTTAAAATGAATTACTTTAAAGTCCTTATCTCTTATGCTCATAAAGAAGTTTATTGTACAATGTCAGATAACAGGTTCATATCCAAATTGTGTAAATTTCATTACATTATACAGCTTCAGACAAACACATACTATGTACACGTATTTATATTTCAATAAACTTTTTTATTTATTTACTTTTATCTTAATATATAATAAAAATAAAATAATCTGTTAGTCACAAATATATGTATATATATATATAGTTACCTTGTACACTAATTGACAATCGCTACACAAATTATTCCCCAACAACTGGCGACCTCCAACACTACACGAGCACCGCTATAAAACTTTTAATGTTCATAAACTTAAATTGGTTGTACTCTTTTTTTCTATAGAAAAGATTATGTAGATTCCAAAAATATTATTTAAGTATAATATGCTTTTTAATTAAATAAAAAAAAAATATTTTCCTCTCTCTGGTAACGAGGCGAAGCGCGGGGTTGAGAACACACATAAACAAGTGGGGAAGCGAAGTATATTTTTATCTCAACACTAGGTTCCCTTTACCAACCATGCTATGTGTAAGAAAAAGCAAGGAGCTAAAAATATTTTTCTTATAATTCAATTTAATTCAATCGCAAAGTAAAGAAACGAGTGACAACACTAAGTTCTGCGCGTTTCCTAAATATTTTTTTAAGCAACATAAAGGTTTAACCTTCAAAAAGAAGGTTTAACTAATTCGTCGTAATGTATCTTTTTGATATATTTGTTCTTTCTTTTCATTTAATATTTTTATACTTGACGATATCTAATGTTGCACTTCAATATAAAAAATCCACTCATTACAAATTTTACTGCATCTGACTAAACGCGACGATCGTGGGGTCGATTAAACTATTTTCCTCCTCATTGCTCTGGTAACAAGAGA
>DVQM01002003.1:0-10820 GCA_018231645.1 Heliconius ricini | reverse complement strand
TATATATATATATATATTAAAAATATAGCTAAATTAACTATTATTTAAACAGGTAGAAATTATATCATTGCTTGTTTCTGGACGATTTACATTCACATTATGTATCTAATTAAGCGTACATTAGTGAAGCTATATATTTATGTTTATAGAAGTTATATTTAAACATATAATATTTCCCGTGATATTTATGAGAAATATACCACGACGACCTTGTCATCCCTTTTTGTAGGGGATAGGTCTACCTTTGTACTTCACAAAAGATTCACTCGCATAATATCCGTTACAAATCTGGACTTTACGTGATTATATTCTTTGACTTTTTTGTCTATAGATATAAATGAAAAAGGTCAAAATTAAATCAGCTTCAAGCTTTATCCCGCGCACAGCGGTGTAGGCAGAGGGAACTTTGTGTTATGAAACTCCATTCCATACTTCCGCCGTTGAGTGGCAAAACTCAACTCCGAACTTTTGCCTAGGTACCAGGGCGAAGAAATGAAAAAATGGATAAATAACAATTCATTTCTTAGAGTAGACATCGAATCCATCACCGTCGCGTTACAATAAATAAAAAGGTCCGATTTTTTTAATTGACATTTAAAAAATCGAACTTATGGTCTCAGAGAATCCAATTAATACTAGCTCTTTATAAATATTTAGGTACGGTAGGTAGGTATAATATTATTAGTTGTTATTAAAATATCACGAGGTACTCGTGGCGCAGTACCACAGCGACTGCGGCAGTGTTGGCAGCGACTTATATTCGATTCCTACTCATGCGCGGGTCCGAGTCCCGCTACGTTCAAAGTTTTATACGTTTTCTAAATAACTATTTAACAATGTTTCGATTTAGCATAGCAGGCTTGAAAAACCTTGTGATGAGTAAATCCTCTCCTATTATATTTTGTGTACTTAAATTATATAACAAACAAATATTTTAAAAATATACTTGTTTTTGGTCAAATAATAATTTATCAAATAATTCCGGTTAAAATTTTAACATTATTTATAGTGTCATATTGAAATCATAAACGCAATTACGCATACAATATAATAATTCA
Organism: Heliconius ricini; assembly: GCA_018231645.1. Lineage (NCBI taxonomy): Eukaryota > Metazoa > Arthropoda > Insecta > Lepidoptera > Nymphalidae > Heliconius > Heliconius ricini. The sequence goes on along the minus strand of DVQM01002003.1, from coordinate 9,762 downwards.
CCGTTAACTAAAGCGGGTCGTGAATCTATCCAAATTTAATAATATACTTATCTGATTCGTGTTCTGCGATAATTAACTATGATTTAAGTCATATTGGGTGATTGTATATCCCGCATATAGTAGAGTAGGCAAAAGGAACCTAGGTACGTAGTGTTAAGACCCGGTTCTTAGTATCATCGATTCTGAGTTTTCTAAGTTCAATGACGTGCTGACGTGCCAGAAGTTACCTAAGCACGTTCTTCTTCATCATCTTCATTCTCACACATTCTCGTGACATCCTCGCTAGTTCCATTCCATTCTATGTATTATTTGCAGATTCGATCAGCTAAACTTACTCCGCATATCCTACGAAGAGATAGCACCTACACAGCATTTATTTTTCCTTTATTCTTCTAGTATATATTTTACACAAATTCATATATTTATAATTAATGATTGATTTAAAAGAGTTACTTAATTTTTTAAACGTTAAATTATAATACAACTACCAATTGACTAAAATTAAAGCATGACCTTGAGACGACAGAAAATGCTTGAAACGTCAAATACACTTACAAAACTAGTCACTTCTTGACATTTAAGGTTTTGATAGAATAATACCAACCCTGAACTCTTCAAAACCAAAACATGAAGAATAATAAATAAATTGTAAAAGTGAAGCATCAAGAGTAGTTTTACAATTCTTTAACGTAAGAAGTTTTTATACGAGTTTTCATAAATTAACACTTATTTTGTTCATTAACCGTATAGTTGCCTGCTAGGTTGTGCATTTAACTTAATATAATATACATAGTAACCGTAATGGCGTAGATGTGATATGATGGATTCGTAGTGTCTTTTTTTGCTTCACGCTATAACCTGCCTATAAGAGGGTAAGCAGGGAGAACTCATTAAGATATTAAGACGTTCCGTTCCCAACATTCCGCTGAATTTTCGTTGTGTTAAGTACCAAAACTCACCGCCGCGCTTTGCTTAGTCATTTCACTGAGTGAGAATCAAATCCACAACCGACGCGCTTCTACACGTTTTGCACCTGTGCCACGACCGCTTCAAATAAAGTGTAGTATTAGGTAAATTGTAAATTGAGAACGCGTAGCGACCGAACCTTGTTTGAAGGTGACTGAAGGGCTTTCATATATATCATTGTTTATGATTTAGACACAATAGAGGATGGTATTAACTGAAGTGTTCATGCAGTATTGCTTTTACGATATTAGAATGGATAGATATGGGTTGTACATGAATTTAAGTAATTAAAATTAGGATATATATAGCCTCTATAATTCTCTAGGGCGTATTATGGACTATGGTTTGTTGGGATCTAAACGAAACTCTGCTCTACTAAAATATAGTATATGAAAACTCTTTAAATACTGGAACCTTTTTAATATAATTATCAAAAAATAATAATAATTGAGGCCAGTCGTGGCGCAAGGGCACGAAGTGTGACTGTAAAATTTATTGGTTATGTGTGGGTTCGACCCCCACTCGAGGAAATTTAATATTTATTTACATTTATATTTTCATTTCGTCGCTCTGGTGACGAAGCAAGTTATATATTTTTTTATTATTGTTGATATTTTTTTCTTTTGCTGTATTTTATTACATACATAATACTTTTCATATCCAAATCTACTTGACGTGTAGAATTTATGTCATATCCCTGATTATCTTTTCCTAGTTTATATTTTGCGTTTCAACCAATAATATTTCTAAATGACCACAACAAAAATAGAGTTTAACTACTCCACAAGGTTAAAAACAAGGTTAAAATCTTAACAAATAAACTTTAAGCTTGTATAAACTAGATGTAAAACGATATTGCAATTTAACAAAAACCAAAGTAAGCATTTCAATTAAAGTAATTAAATAAGTTTCAAGTTGAAGTTAAGGTAAAATAAATTTAATGAATAAATTAAATTTAATAGAAACTTCTTTGATACAATATTTAAGGAGTAGAAAAGAAAATCTTATATACTTAAGCGTATTCCTCTTTAGAGAAGACATAAGAAGCTAAGCGGCACCAGACCGAAGAAATAAAAAAATAATATAAATGAATATTACATATATAGGAAACGGAGTGTCTTAACACTACGTTCCCTTTAGCTACCATGCTTCGTGCGGGATACAGCGTGAAGCTAATTTTTATAAATATTTCATTTCCTCGAGTCGATTTCCATTCCCGATCCACAACCAGTCAATTTTACTGTCACACTTTATGCGGCCTTTTTCACGACTGGCCCAAAACAATGATTTTAATTTTTTTTGTCTATTTGTCTATCTGTGCGTTTGTGCACTTTTATTTCAGAAACGGCTTTAATCTGTTCAATTATACAAAAGTTATTTTAATTTAAATTGTTTTGTTTAACCAAATAGCTACAGAGTAATTTATTAGAATACGGAAGAAATTCAGATCAGTAAATAAAGAATTGTGTAGTTTAAACGAGCGAAGTCGTAAGCGGGTCGCTAGCTGTTTTAAGATTTCAATAAAACAAATGCAGACATTTTAAATGAATGACTTCTTATGCTAAATGTAAAATTAAAATAATTTTTACTTAAAAATATCTCGCTGTCCTAAATCTTTTCCTTGACTAAAAAGACCCATTATTCTTACTTTTAATTAATTTTACGACTTTTTTTAAGATCTGTTACGCGACGGAGTTTACGCGAAGAACAAGATTCTAATGAAATTTATGTAATATTCAAATTTAATGTAAGTTCACTCCTGATATGATAAGACGACAGTAACATTTCGGAAGCTAAAGATAGACTAAAAATTTTTTTTTTAACATTCACAGAGGTTAAAGGTCACTATAACCTCTGTATTTAACATGTATTACTCTGTAAGCTCTATACCCTGTATTTTAAGGTATGCACTTTTTTTCTTATTTATTTTGTACTGACTTGCGTAGCTTAGTTTTGATTAATGACACCAGGGAAGTTTCATTACCAATATAGTACCAATAATAATAAATACGTTTGAAGTAACCTCTTGTATGAAGACAGACACGCAATTACGTACCGGTGGCGTCAAATATTGTTACCATTTTTAGTTATTATTTAACTTGTACTATACGTTTTTTATCTATATGTATAAGAACATGCTGTTTTCTTTGATACATTATATATTGTACTAAATTTAATACATTGCGTTTAGAGTCATAAGAGGGCGTTCAAGTTTCACGTAAGCAGTTTTTTTTGCAATTATTGACCCCCGATGTCATCAAAAATAAGAAATTTTCTTCAAAATATTTCATTGAACAGGTCAAAAATAAGCAAACCCTAGACCCCCCAACCCCCAGTGCTTACTTAATACTTGGACGGCCCCTAAGCCCTAAACCGCACTTTGACCAGAATATGAATAAATTATTTAAGTTACGCCACAATATACCCTGTAACCCACAATAGGCGGGGGAGTTAATACATCCTCCACTTTCCACCCACTTTTACTAACTGCGTATTGACGCACTATTACCACAGCGAGGAAATGGGAACCTGAAAATAAAAATAAAAAATTAACCAATTTTTTGTTTCAGATTCTGGTAAACGTCTGTCTGTTGACCGCAGCGGATAGAGGCAGTCTGTTCTTAGCGAAAGGGACATCTCCGAATAGATATTTACAAGCTAAACTCTTCGACGTCACCCGAGACACAGGTTTGTATGACTTGATGAAAATGATTGACGTATATTGGCATTAGGTTCCTGTTGCCTACATAAATTACTTGAAAATTTTGAACCGAGCTTTATAACGATATGGTATCCAATTTTTTGGCTGATTTGCTACATGGCATAAAATGAAGATATGGTTTATTATAATATATATCACTATCATTTATATTCTAAAAGTTTCGCTAATTATTAGGTAGCAAGTTCCATGAAATCTGTTTCAGCCCAGTACTTAAGTATATTTTCTTGTTAATTGTTAATCGTATAAAATAATAATGTATATACATATTAAAAGAATATAAGAACTCTATCTTATTTATATCTTTTATATAGGGACTATGATATTTTATCTCATGCTTGTTTAAATAATAAATAATAAATTAACAGACGTTGACAAAACAGTATCTTATATCTAGTGAGGAGGTCTTGACTTTAACATATAAATTTGTCTAAATTGTTTTTTTAGGGCTGAGGTCAGTCGTGGCGCAGGGGCACACAGTGTGACTGTAAAATCGACTGGTTGTTGGTTCGATCCCCACTCGAGGAAATTAAATATTTTCATGTCTTCGCTCTAGTGTCGAGGCAAAGCGCGGCTTTGAGTTCCGCCACTCAACATGTAATACCTCTAGAACTCAGCGGAAAGCCTCTGCCTACCCCGCCGAGTGCGGGATACAGCGTGATGATGATAATTTCTTAGCGCTAATCTCTTGTTAAATAATATTCCAAGAAGAGGAAATCGAACCCGCAACCGTCGCGTTTATAGGTGCTGTGCCGCCACGACGGCTTCTGTTTGTACTAGCGAATTTGTTTATAAAATTCATACATACCACTAGTTATGATACATAATATATGAGTAATCAATATGCAATAATGTTATAATGGCGCTATTGAAACGGAGCTTAACAAAGGATCATCAATAAGTTATAAAGCCAAGTTTGAGGAACGGAGGCCACACACTGCCAATTGTTTGTTTATGTTGCGGGAATCAGCTTCACGCTGTATCCCGCACACATCAGGGTAGGTAGATGGAACCCAGTGGTAAGACACTCCGTTCCCCAGTTGCCGCTGAGTACTGCTGGCGTTGCGTGTTGAGTGGCGGAACTCAGCGTCGCGCTTTGCCTCGACACCAGAGCGAAGAAATAAAAAAATATAAATGTAAATAAATATTCCGCTCCTCGAGTGGGCATCGAACCCACAACCAGTCGATTTTACAGTCACACTTTGTACCCCTGCGCCACGACTGGCCTCTTCAATATTATTTTAAGACATATTTAACCAAGATCCGAATATAATAAACAAAATTTATAAATATATAACAAAGCGATATTATAATTACATAAACCTTTGAATTTCTGAATAAGTTTTGATATAAATTCCATTGAGCCGCTTCTAAACTTCGAACTCAATTCAGATCAGATTTTCGATTCGGATCTAGACAAATTAATTACTATGAACGAGATTGGGTTCTTAGTGAAAACTTTGATGTTTACTCAAATTTATCTAGATACATTTTAATTGAATTGAATTGAATATTAATAGGTACTACGATTTCTTTTTTCTTTTTCTATATTTATCATTTTCATGTAGGAATTGTTTTATTTTCATGTGCAGATATTTCTATATATCTCATACTCTAGTTAATATAATAATTTGCCTTGTTACTAGAGCGAAGAAATGAAAACATTAACTATTATTTCCTGAATGGGATTCGAACCAACAACCGTCGCATCAGCAGTGACACGCATGTGCCACTGCGCCTCGCCGACCTCTTAGTAGAACATTTATCCCATGTAAGCCGTCTCAATGTAAAACCCAAGGGAACTACAGTTAATTACATATCGTTTACATATAAATAACATATTTAATATTATACATATTAAATGCTTATGACGTACTTTCATCCAGGTTAAATAAACATATAATATTTCCCATTACGTCTTTATACAGACAGCGTTTATCTTAAGAAGCTAGTGTTATCTATTAAATAATATATGCCAAGATATTATACAATAGATATCTATTTATATCGAGCCCTTCCTTGTGGCACTGGCAACAATACGTGACATTGTAGCTTATTATTTTAACCCTGGAATATACTTTTATGTGGTGGTGTGTTTGTTTGTTCGCGTCAAGAACAATTCAGCCTATTTTTAGTTTACTAGAAGTATTAGGTTTATAAGTTTTACGTTTTAACACTATATTTATGAACGTGTATTTATTTTTAATTACATTTATAATATTGAAATAAATGCAATAAGCAAATTGGGGCCATAGTGGCGTAGGGCGGAAGGGTGTGATTGTAAACGCGATGATTGTGGGTTCGATTCCCAAGCGTGGGGGATATATTATTATGTGTTAATATTTTTATTTCCTCGTTCTCGTACCAAGACGGAAAGCGCGCGTGTTCCTCCTGCACAACACGCAGTACCTGTAAAGTTTGGCGGAAAGTGGGGGAGTGTCTCAACGCTAGGTTCCCTCTGCCAACCATGCTATATCAGAAATACAGCGTGAATCTAAAAAATAAGGACCAAGTCATATCATTATAAATCTTTGTCTGAATAAAGTAAAAATGTAAATGTATGTAATCATACAAATCAATAAAACCTATTATAAATATTAGATTTTGTTGATTTAAATAATCCCTATTTAAAACATTTTCCAATTTTATTATTTTTTATTACAAATAACATTAAAAATAATAAAGTAAAGTAAAAAAATAAAAAAATAACAAAGATAATAATTTTATTTCGTACTTTTTTTTTTACTTTAGTTTTTATATATAAATATAACGTACGACGTTAGAACACCGTAATAACCACTTAATGAATATTCAAATGAAAATATTCTATCCCGACGGCTTTCCTTTCGCCTTTCGCTAACTTTAACACCCTTTTAATAATTCTGGCTGGATAAGCCATCCCTCGAATAATAGAGACCATGTTACTAAGCTAACTGTAGAGGTACCTTCGGAGATGGGCATCTGAATATTATAGTAAATTTTGAGTGTAATTTATTCATATTTAATACTAACGAGCCGCTCGCGGCTTCGCTCGCTTGAATAACACAATCTTATATTCACTTTTATTATTTTGTGGATTGGATTTACTCATATTCTCATGACATTATCATTTTAAAGACAATGTTACAGCAATTTACAAAATGCTTTATATTAGTATAATTGAAATAAAACAAACACTAAATGTTAAAAGAAGCTTGCCAAAATATAATACTGAAAAATGTATTTTAATCCCTTTAAGCCCTTTCTGAGATAAGCCAATGAATTATATATAATTAAGATTAATACTCAATCGGAACTGATTGTCTTAACACTAGGTTCCCAGTTTCCCTCTGCCTACCCTGCAGTGCAGGATACACCGTGAAGTTAAAAAAATGTGTATATAAGTAATACGTCAATTGTAATTATTCTTCAATGCTTTTCCACTTAATTATATTGAAATACATACTTTCGTTCACGCGATAGAAATGTTCCAAAATAAACCTCTTAATATAATTTGACACAATCTTTTAGCAGTTTTCAACTTTTCAATTCCGTACAAACGACGAATAGCAATAAGAAATGAAATAAAAAAATATTTCCATCTCGGAAAGGCGATTATAAAAATTTCCGTACAATTCTTATTACAATTTTTATATCACAAACAAGCACCAAGTTTTCTAATACCTCTCAAGAGTAGAACAACACAGTGAAATAAATTTTGTGGGGAAACAAAAATATCTGAAGTTACTTATTAGAGTTCCGTACCTCAAAATGTAAAAAAAGAACACTGTTAGTATCAATTTGTTGCCGGTCTGTCAAGATAATTTTTTCGAGAACGCGTGGAGGTATCGAACTAAAACAATATCAAATATTAACGTCGATAATGACTATAGTCCCTTTAAATACAGAAAATAAACTTATAAGTCATGCAATTGCATCCATTTTACTGCATTTTATAAGACATTTGTTATGATATTTAGCAAGAAGTGAGAACTTACAAATAAAGAAAAACATCTGAAAGGTTACAATTTATAGATATTTATTTCACAGAAAAAAAAAACGTTACAAACTTATATTATCATTTCATACAAAATGAATGCATATTATCACTAAGAACTTATGTTGGTAAACTTTTATAAATAATACTTCCCGTAATGAACTAGAATCATGAAATTGATACGGAACCCTCAGTGGGCGAATCCGACTCACACTTAACCAGTTTATTATTTAGGTAGAAGTCCTAATGAGAAATTGTTGCAACTTTCTTTCTTTTTAGCTTTCTTTGTTACTCTGGATAATTTGAATTGTCACTTTAAAAGCCTTCGCGGCGAGCGTCTTGATGGAAGAGTTTTCGACGGTATTAAGAAAATTTTCTTTCATCGAAAAATTGAAAGATTGCTTCAAAATTTAAGGATTTGCTTACAAAATTTTGTTTTCGTCGATACTAATTTTACAAAATAATATAAAGACAAATAAAAAAACTTATATGTGTATATTACATACATGAAATATTAGTTAATTTAAATATGTATCAATTTATTATTACATAACTATGAAAGTGTGAATACTTAGGTACACGTTTTTAATTATTTATGTGTAATTGAAATAATTATTTCTCTGAATATTCATGAAGTCTTATTGAATTAAATTCTCAATAAATAATGATAATTTTATAACCAAGAATAAAATAAAACTTTCAACTTAAACAATTCCAACAAACGCATTACAATACGAATCACAAAAGCGGCACAAAGTTAATAATGAGAAATAATCTAGACGTGGATTGTTAGGTACATCTAATCTCTTCCCATCATTTAAATGTTACTTTGCTACACTTCGCAGATTTTCAAAAGTTCACGTGGAACTAGGCTAAGTGGACTCAAGATGAGGTGCAGTTGGATGTAATTTCAAAAGATTCGTTTTATACAAAGCCTTATGCCTTTTTTTATATATAACAAAGAGATTATGCCGCTTTTTACTATAGTTTTGGCGTTGCTATGGTAACGGATTTTGAAGATGGTATTTGTTACCGTGGTTGCACACCATTTGACTATAGGCGCGACGATCTGGTTACTAGAAAAAGCGTGGCGTTGAGTTCCGCCGCTCAATTTACAATGTCTTGAAGATTCAACGGAAATTGAAGAACGGAAAGTGTCATCCCATCAACACTTTCCTTCTGAGCGATATGAGAGATACAGCCTGGAAGCATAAAAAATATAAAAGTATGAAAAGTAACTCACATTACATCTTACTTACTTATCTTCAAAGCCAAAGACTATCTAAGCACCTTGTGTTACAATTTTATTTGATATTTAAAGTCCTTTTAATGTAAAAAGATATAAAATAAATGAAGATACACACTGATTTATCATCAACCAATCAAATCAAAAATCAAATCAAATATAAAAAACTGAAACGTTAAATGGCTTGTTTTGATATCATATTAATATTTGAAACTAGGTCGAATGACAAGATGAGGTCGATAGTTGGTCATTAATTAATTTTGTGGCGTCACCGGACCTCAATAAGACCTCAATAATATAGTACCTTGTACGTTGTATAAATAATAACAGTGACAGCTTCTTGAATGATAACGGAAATTGGGTACGAGTAATGGATGTGACGGATCTAAAGTTTTATTATTATTATAAACAAACATACATATAATATAATTTTATTACAGAAATATTGATATATTTTTAGTTTAGTTGAATATATGGTTTAGTGGTCAGAGCGCCTGGTCGGTTTCTAGGAGGTGCGGGTTCGAGTCCCGTTAATCCAGTTAATAAATAAGTATTTTTCTTTCCCAAGTGTGGATTAACACTTTAAAAATGTTTAAAATATTAGTTGAAGTTCTTTTACTGCTGTAACTGCTTCAGGTGACAATAATAATATATAGTATTATAAATAAAACTTCATAAAACTTGTACGAAAAATAATGTTCAAATTATGTGTATGTAATATTAGAAAAAAGCATTCTTTTTAAAAAAAAATTCAAATATATTTATAACAAAATTTATATCAATTGTAACTTATGAGGAAAGTCGTGGCGCAGTGGCACAAAGTGTGACTGTAAAATAGATTGGTTGTGGGTTCGA
>DVQM01002002.1:0-10821 GCA_018231645.1 Heliconius ricini | reverse complement strand
CACGCGCACACCAATCAACATGGCAACGCCGCAGTTAAGAAAACTAAACGTTTGTCTGAGAGCAGTGTGAGTATTTTAATAGAAGACTATTGCACTCAAATTCAATAAGAAATAAATAGAAAATGGAATGTTGAATTATTGACTAATAAAAAAATATATATTGATATCTATTTAATCTATATCTATGAATTTATAAAAAAAAAATTGGACCAATTTACATTAAAATATTATTTTATAATAACAATATTTCCCATTGCACAGACCGATGAAGTGAGCATTCTGTCCTACAATGAAGACTCAAACTCATCCAATATGTATGAAGTTAACCTACACAATGGAAACCAAGCGCACCCATCCGAAAATAAGCCAAACGAAAAACCACTCAACCAGCCCACAGAGCCATCCACGTCAAACAGTATAGTGTGTACGTAGCAGTACGAGGAGTGGCGTCAACGTTTTATATACGGAACTAATCACGCCAAATATAAAGTGAAACGCGCTTAAACACTCAGTGATAGTGATTTTAAAGTGTTTTTAGTGGTTCAGTGGTGAAGGTCGGACTGTAAACGCGACGGTTGTGGGTTTTCTACCTACTCAAATTGTTTTTATTTCCTTGCTTAGGTAAGAAGAGAATGGGCAGCGTTGAGTCCGCCACATGCATATAATGTTGTAAAAATTGGATGGTATGTTAGGGAACACTATCGTAACACTAGGTTTTCTCTGCTTACTCTGATATATGTGAAATACAGCGTGAAAAAAATAGTGACAAAGTGCAGTGCTATGAATTGTCTAAAGCAAGTTTTTGCAATACACAGATTGCGGGACCTTTTATAACAAATTCAAATTGTTGTTTAATCAATCCAATGCATTATTGCCTACTAATTATTTTGAAAATATATCTGGAGAGACGCAATGTTTCTTTACAGATTATTAATTATTTAAATTAATAATTATACACTCAGTGTTAGAATTTATATGGATAATGCATAAACAATATACTGTATAGTGCTAAGATGATAGTGATGTGACAGTGACGCGCTCTCGGGAGGCGGGATTTGCCGGTAAGTAAGGTAATTATTATCGATTTTATTGAAGTAGTTGTATATTAAACTCAGTTTACAGTACAACACTAGTTGCAAAAAAGGTATGGGAATAGTGATCAAAATGGATGTTTATAATTTTGTGTGAATCGAGCCTTAATTAAAAAAATGCACGGTTCAAAAACGTTTTTTTTTTAATAAATATAAACATTTAATGGGAAAATGAAAAAAAAATAGGTTTAATTCTTTTTTTAATTGACTTGTGTAGGTCCGTTACGTTTGGATTTTCATTGCAGGTTGCAATGATTGGCAGACAGGTTTGAAACAATAGATAGGACTTTATAAAGGTGTTTGTGAGGAAACTATTTAAACTTAGTACTTTGATAGCCAAAAATAGTTTATATGAATTGTTTTCTAGCTTTAATAATATGTCGTCTTTACATATAAAATGATACCAACAAGAAATAAATAGTATTCTTACAAACACCTCAGCAGTACAAAGTGGAAGAAAATATGTGTGAATTATATAATTGATTATAATTCAGTAAACATTTGTGTTTTATATTTTATTATATTCCCCCCTTTTTAAATGTAACTAAACTTTTATTTATCAATATGTAAAAATTTCTTCTACTTCTAGAATTTTTTGGTTTGTTCACACTATTCCTTAATAAATCGTTTTATGTATTTCGTTTGCATCACTCTTCTTATTGAAAGTACAGGGATTAATAATTATTATATAAATATGTATTAAGTTCTATATTATTTTCTATATCATCTGTTTGGCAGTGAAGAAAATTTAAAAGAGAATTAATTGACATATTATATGTTGTATAGAGATATGCACTGTGTAGTGTAATGTATAAAAACAAAACAAACAAATTCAAAGAAAAATCTTAAAACTTGACTTATGATTTCGAAGTTATATGAGATAAGAGACATTATTAATGTCCTTGCCAAGTCTTGTAATATGTGGATAAATTATGTTCACAAAGTGACATTATTGCAAGTATGTATTTGATAATTTGACATATATACAGGTGTCTTTAATTGATCATTTTATTACTGATAAGGATAATATAACTTGCCCCTTGAAGCTTTTTTTTAGATATTTTAATATTAAAGGATATTTTAAATATATGATAAATAACAAATATATTATTTGTTTATTATGTGTGTTGTCTATGAAAGAAATTGTTTACTACTATACAAAGTATATATTTTTGCTATCTATCTACAATTAACATGATTTTCGTCACAAAACAAGATAATTTGACATTAATAATTTAAAGAATTCATAAGAATATACTTTTTATCTCTAATTTAATTTGATTTTGTTTTCATTTTGTAGAAGAATGATGCAAACATACAAAAAAAATCTAGTAACTTCAATTGTAGAACAAATTGTTTATGGGATATTGAGGATAAATCTGTATATTATAATGTACCGTGATTTCTTCTAAACAGTCCAGTTGACTTATGATTATTCTTTATACAGTTGGATGCCATTACTAGGGAAGGATGATGTATGAATGATGATTAAATTGCACTTGACGTTTTTATATAAAAGTAAGAATTTAATCTTTTTGATATAATAAAAAAAACTTACAATTGTATCTTAAACTTTTTGTAATAGTTTTGTTAAAGTGCAAAAGGCATTGTTAAATACAGAGTAATCTGTTAATGTCATTGTTTTTGTACAATACATAGCAAAATAATTACATTCAATGTTGACTATCTTAGGATATGTTACAAAACTGCATCACCAAAAATATATTTTTTATAACATTTTTGTCTGTAATCAAATGTTTTAAAGAAATCACGTTACGCATTACTGTTAGAACTAATATTAGCAAACAAATAATTCCACCTAGTAAATAAGACTCAAATGTAGTTCTTACTAAGGACCTTCTCGGTATTTTTAAGTTGTATATATCGATAGCCAATTCATCATAATTATATTTGAAGAAAACATATTGGAAAAATTTCAAATAAAAAAATAAATATATACAAAAAGGGATTGTTGTTTTAATTAAAATAACCTTTTTTTTGTAAGCCTTTTTTTATTTTTAGCCAATAAAAATATTTATGATATAAAATATGATTTGCTAATTCACTAATATTAATTTCAACATTATTGCTGTTATTTTAGGCATTTGACCTGTAATTAATGTAATTAACAAATGTCAAATTTTATAATATCAAATATTGCATTAAATTTTAAGACAATATGTGTGAGTGCATTTAAAAGATACAATTCAATTCCTTACTTATTTCATGTTATTTATAAACTAGGGTCAATTTGTAGCTACTTTTATCACATTGACGATTTATCGTAAATATCATAAATTTTATTAAAGTTATCTTCTGTCACTGTAAAGAAAAAAATATATATGATAATTTATTTACCTTTAAAAAAATATTTTTTTAAGTAATATGCTAATAATTTATCTCTTTTAGTTAAGTGATATTAATGCTTGTTTTACATTTGTATATCTTGGACGCAATGGTCGTCGGTTTGAGTTCCATCCTACAAAAAACAACCTTCCTTGAACCAATCCTTGAAAAAACAAATTAATGAAAACAAAATTAATTATCTAAATGGGCATCTGACTAACGCAAAGGTTACGGGTACAATTTTCACTTTAGAGAAATATCTATTAACCTTACTATGCAAAAGAGAACTTTATGAGAAAACTAATTTGAAATTATATATTATTTTCTTATCTCACACATAGGCCGGCTCACCAATGTGCGGCTGTAAACGCAACGGTTGTGGGTGGGTTTCCCATTCGGGGGATGAAGTATTGAATATTTTCCTCACCTCCATCAGTAACCAAGGAAACCGCGGCGTTGATTACCACCACTCAACACGTCTCGAGATTTCGACGAAAAGTGGAAAACTGCGTGCAGTTAAATAAAAACAATAAAAACTACAATGCATTTTCAAGTTTTTACCCATTTCGGTGTATCTATAGTTTCCTTCTGCATGGCTTGCATTTCTAAGAGTTCATTCTGTATGGACACGCTCAGCTCCTGTATGGGAACTGTTTCGGTCTTCCAAAACACATTCTGGTGTTTGCTTGTGCGGTTCCTGCGTTTGTGGGCTTTGAGATGGACCTTGATATACAAAAAATGACGATAAAAGCTTTGTTAATAATAATATCAAGTACAGTCAGTAACATTATAGTTACTATATTTCTATTATTATATTCGAATGAGGCCAAATAAATAGGTATAGGTAATTTATATTCCGAGGAAATAGCTTATTTTGTCAACAATTTAAAACAACCTATACGTCATACGTTCTCATCAGGCTACGACGTAATTTTTATATACTTGTTACAATTTATTTATGTTGCTAGTATCTCTGTAGGAAGATTTTTACAAAGGAGACGGAAAATCTTCGGCCCAAATGTAAATGTAAGGGATCTCCCCTTACATTTACATTTGGGCCCAATAGTCTAAAACATTGGTAATTTTTTTCTATTTTAAAATATCAAAAATCAGCTCGATTCTATAAGCAGAGGTAAAAAAAATCAAATCAAAATCAAATTCACACTGTGTGTATCTCACTCATAGCAGGGTAGGCAGAAGGAACTAGAGTAAAAGAACAAAGACACTCTGTTCCACACTTTCCGCCGAATTCTGGAGAATTGGAGGCATTCCGTACTGAATGGAGATTTTTTTTTAAAACGTAAACGTAACGTACGCAGAATTCTGGAGGCACTGCCTGTTGAATGGTGGTGTCTTGCACCACAGAGCGAACAAATAAAAATATAAATTTAAATAAATATTTCTTTTCCTCGCGTGAGATCGAACCAGTGCGGAAAGTCGCGAAACCAGTGAGGAACTCATAATATTTTATTCAGTGATCGAGAAGATACAAAATCGTAGTTATATACAGTGTGTTTTGGTCATCACCACTTTTCAATGAAAGCACAGTTTTAACTAGTCAATAAAAGATTCGAGTCGTAAGTACTGGTGGAGAAGTTGAACTTTGTTTAGGTTCATTATAGAAAATAGGTAATTGCGTAGAATAGAACGAGAGATGTCCTTTTCTCGTGCTAGTAAGTTTATGAGCAATGTTCAGAGGTATGTTTGTTGTAGTAGCAGGTGTTTACGTTATACGAGGGGTGAATTGTATGCTTCACTAACATCACTAAAAGGTTGGTGAGCAACAATACATTTTTTATATCTTCACACTGTATAGCAGAGTAGACAGAAGGAACCTGGTAATGGAGCGTTTGCCTTTGCCTATAACATTACATACCTTCCGTATATGCGTATTAACCATAGACCTCAGATGGAAGAGTGCGGGGCACAGCGGGCAACGCCGCGCGGGCGCCGTGTGAGAACATAACGCGTGTTGGTTGCGACGGTTCAGGGATACGAAGCCGCGGCCACAAACCTGAAATATTACATCTTGTTATTTAGTTATGCACTTAGAATGTAAAACTTACCTGAGCTTGGATTGACCACCTTGAAGTTAGGCTTTCTAAATTTTAACACATTAAATAATAAATTAAACTCATATCATCAAATCGGCTTCAACGCAGTTGTTACATAAAGCATTATTTGAGAACGAGATAATCATATAAATTAATATGACTAAATGAAATAGTTACATTTTCCTGACATCACTTCCTAGTCATTTCCATGTTTTACATTGATATATCGTGAATTTGATAAAAAATATAATATAAATACACTTACGTCACAAACATAGGGTCTTTCATTTTTGTGTAATCGCTCATGCCACAGTAAGGCTCTCTCGTCCACAAAGTCTTTCTTGCAAGTAGAACAAATGTATTTCCGCTTTTTCTTGTTGTCTGGCTTTGGTTTCTCTATTTTTTTTCTATAATATAAATAAAAGGTAATATTTATAGTTTTAATGCTAAAAGCTATAAAATAAAATAAATATTTTTTCAATATTGAAATTAGAATAATTAATATTAAAATTTTAATGAATTAGTATTAAGTCATACTAAAAAATATTGTGTTTAATAATTGAACTATAAAAAAAATCTAATAAATATTCAAGCAATTAAAAAAAAATCTACTACTCACTCAATTTCCTTATTCATTTCATGTTTTTTTATATGAATTTCAAAACTTATTTCCCCTTTATACATTTTACCACAATAGAAACAAGTATACTTATTGACATGTCTTTTCTCATGATGTTCCTTCAAATGTCCACTATTTTGAAATATCAAACCGCATATTTCACATACATGTGCATTTTCTATTTTATTAATTTCTTTCATATGTTCATGCCATTTTAAATGGGCTATTATATTTTCACGTTTTTTGAATACAGCATTGCATATTGAACATGTGTGAATGCCTGTGTGTGTTTGTAAATGATTGTTGAAGTCTTGTTCATCTTCTATTATTGCTTGGCAGACCTGAAAAATGTTTTAATTAAGGAAACATATGAATCAATCAATTTAATTAATCAATTATATATAAATTCTATATCCTAGTAATATAATAAATGTGAAAGTTTGTGAAGATAGGTGTATATTTCTTCCAGTGTCACACAAAAACTACTGAATATATTTATAAGAAACATCACAGCAATAACATTTAGGCTCCAATTTACAGACTTTTTTTAATTAATATAATAATATGATTTATCAAACAAAACCACATTCAAATATTTTTTCTTATAAGACTACTAAATCTGAGAAAGATATAAGACCAAATTAATTGAGAAACATAATTTATAACATATTTAAATTGTAGTCACATACATACATCCCGATTGGCACCTAAGAAGACAATGCTGTATTATTGGGACACAGCTGTACTAATAGTACAGACTGAACTGGATATATGATATTATACTAGTATATACTAAATATATCAGTGGTTTCTATGTAGAAACCCACAAGTCAAAAAGAAAAGTTTTCAGGATGACTGATATTTAAAAAATTATAAGTATATACTATATTCTTATAAACATTTTTTTAAGAGATAGGCCTTTATATCCTATTCAAATCTTAAAATATCTCACTCTATAGACAAATAATATACAAACCTTACAAACAAACAAGTCAACACCATGTTCTTCTTTCATATGTTCTTTTAATTTTCTAACAAATCTATATTTAATTGGACACTGACTACACATTTTATATTCCATAGGATTTCTTTTTCTCTTTCTTTTTACCTTATTTTCATTAAAATCAGGAATTTCTTGCAGTAAATTTAATTTTTGATCATTATTTAAGGGTGTTAGAGAGCCATCTTGCTCTGGTCTAAAAATTGTAGGCTCCCCATTCTCATGCATTACAATAAATAGATTATCATCTAAATTATCCTTTTCTTTTTCAGTTTTAACTGTAGGCACTTCAATAAATGCACTTTTATCATTTGCAGTAATACTTTGAAATGGAAATTTACTAATATCGAAATCACAATTGCTAACTAATTCCAAAGAAGGTAAAGTTATACATAAAGATTCTGTAGAAGGCGTAAAATTTTGTGGTAAATGTAAGAAATTAATTTGATTTTGCAGTCCATCAATACAATGATTTAGGATTTCTTCACTTCTTACAGCCAACAGATAAAACTTGTAAGCTTCTGATGCCGATATGAAACATTTCGAGCATACTCTATAACTATCATTTTTACTAATCTGTAAAATAAATATAAAATCTGGTGTAATTTGAGGTGATATTAAATGAAAATCATTCAACTTTAAATTTCTCATAAGGCTTCAGTACCTGAATATTACACAACTTTTTCAGCACATCTGCTAAACAATATTGGTTAGTTTCCTTGCACACCGTAGTAAATATATCTTCATAAAGATCCTGTAGCGGCTTAAGACATATCCTGCACACATTTTGTTCAAATGTTCCGTTTGCGATGTGATTCACGAGATTTTGTAAATTGATAGATTTTGCCATTTTATATTTGATGTCCTGTAAATAATTTTACATGTAAATAATGAAATCATTATTTATTTTTTTTATATAGTTTTCCCGATATGTTAGTACATGAACAAGTCAAATTTTAAAAAATTGTCAACTGAAGTGTACAAAATAAATTACCGATGCGTTCTTCGATGTGGTCCCAAACTTTGAGATTCATTCAAGAAGTGAACGCCATGTTTGATTAGTTTTGGCCCTGTCACTTAGCTTTAATATAAAAGTAAAATTACATTGGCGAAATACAATTATTATTATCATGTACTAAATATATTAAATAAAAAAG
Organism: Heliconius ricini; assembly: GCA_018231645.1. Taxonomy (NCBI): domain Eukaryota; kingdom Metazoa; phylum Arthropoda; class Insecta; order Lepidoptera; family Nymphalidae; genus Heliconius; species Heliconius ricini. The sequence goes on along the minus strand of DVQM01002002.1, from coordinate 2,554 downwards.
TATTGTGATATGATAAGAAAAATAAAAATTATATTCTTTATAACTACATTGTTGAATACTAACTTTATAAAATTATAATATTAGCAAATAGATCAGTATAGTTTTTCTGAATACCATCGTTTTTATTTTATTCCGAAATAATAAGAATAAAAATGAACATTTCATTATACATTTAATAAAAATAAGTTTTTAATTGTTCCTGCACTATGTAGACGTAGTCTTACAGTAATTACAATAGGTTGTGTGAAATAATAGGCTCCGTAATATGTTACCTGTGATAAAGTAATTTAAAAAATGTAAATTAAATTAAAAAGTAGCCGTCAAAAATAACATAACTTTGTGAATAAATGTTTACGTTTCTACTGTATTTATTTTTATTGTGTTTATGAAAATCGAAAATTAATAATTCTAACTGGAATACATACGTATTGATGAAAGTGTACAATACTTATTAGCATAATGATTGACCTTTGTAATTAAAGCTACAAAATTAATTTGGTGCATAAGCAATTATTAACCTCGAGGCATATAACAATAACTATTTAAATTGTCTATCCATTATTTAAATGGATTGGTTATTACTTAACGTTATTTATAAAGTAAAGAATCAAGTGACATTTATTAATATAAGAGGTATGTAGCAGATGTTATTGTTAATTATATTACGAAAGTAAAATAAAATAATCCAATGAAATAAATAAAAATGATGAAATGTTTACTATTCTTAATAGAGGTATATTATTATAATCAATATATTACATACTGTATGTTTTACTTTCACAGATTAATATATAGCAGTAGATTATATGTTAATTTTATAACTAAAAATATTTCAACATAAATCTATTAAAATGTCTCACTCTACTGACTACGCTATAAACCAACCAATGAGTTTGAACGACAATATAAAAATCAAAATAGAGGAAAGTAATGAGTTAATATTAGATATAAAGCCTGAAAAAGAAGATATTAGTGAAGATAATCCATTTGAAAATATCCAAGTAGAAGTAAAACATGAATTTATAACACCAAGCTGTGAGGATGATAAGATAAATTATATAGAAACAGACAATGATAGTATACATATAGATAATGATATAAAAATGGAAACACCATATGAGTATCCAAGCATTGATGATGGAAGCATGGACAGCGAGGAAGCTTCAGCTTTGAATAATGTAGAAGCATGCTTACAAGAAGAAATTGATATTAAAAATGAGATGTTTCAAGTGAGTAATTTTGTTTGCCTCATACTGCATCCTGTATGTAGCAGTATTTGCACAGAGAACCTAATATTATGACACTAAGTTCCCCACACACCATTTAATTTATTTATGTTACCCTTTTCTTCTTACCAGAGCAAGGAAGTTAAAATAATTCATTCACTCCAATGGGAAATTACCCCACAACCATCACTTCCTTTTGTGAAAATGTTCCCATAGAATGCTCCTGTTTAAGTTGAAAAAAATGTTTTCTCTCAAAATAGTTCAAAAAAATGTTTGTAAATATGTGTACAAATATAGTAGCACAATAACTGCAAAATAAATAGTCTTCTATAATAGCTTTTCTAGGCTATGCAATTTTATTTTAGCTAATTTTTATAATACTTATGCTTAAAAACAATTATTTTCAAAAAATTGTATAATGATTTTGATTTATATGTTTTCAAAAATATTTTTCTGTCTATTATTAAGTTGGGAATGGCACAAAAACATTGGAAAAACACTGCTTTATAGGATTTGAAACAAGTCATAACAATAGTTTTTAATTCTAGATAACTAAACATTTGTCCATTAGACAATCTCTACATAAATCGAGCCTACTTCCGCATATTTCCTCGACTGCACCGCTTTTTAATTTTCTTAATACTCCTAATGCTTGCTCCAGTCTGTTTCAAAGTATCATTGTCAGCAACGCTAAAATTTGATTGTGTGTAATTGATATAAAAAAATAAGTCCCGCTGAGTTTCTTGCGCCGGTTCTTCTCAGGTCTGAGGCACTGACTTTAGTTAACTGGTGGTAAATTATTTGACGTTCAAAAAATGAAGTGTGTTACTTCTTACTTTGAATAAAATTATTTGACTTTGACTACTAAATAGTGCTTTGAGTAATGCATGTGTGGTTATACACTAAGTAGGATGTGATTTAAAGCCATCACATTATCCGCTCTACGAAAGTTAGTTATAAGGTTGGTTACTTAAGGTATGTATATGTTAACCATATTTTTAAAGATTCATCTAAAATTTATACTGATTTATGTTACTTAAAAATAATATATATGTAATTAAATTAAAGTATCAATTGTTGACAAAATATTTTGGGTGTATTGTGTTTATTTATAAATATTGTATATTTTTAGTTAATTATTTACCTTCGTGATATTTTATTTCTATCACTTGTTTTAAGGAATAATGAAGATCACATTCGTGAATTGCTCGAGATAATGTCGGAAGAAGAAAATGAAGAGCGGAGAGAACATTCACGCTCTGATAGTGAAGATAATGTAGAAGAGGAAATCCATCGTCATACTAGCAGCGATTTAGATTCTCTGAGTG
>DVQM01002001.1:0-10825 GCA_018231645.1 Heliconius ricini | reverse complement strand
CATTCCCATATTATCGAACTTGGCAGCCTTTCACATTTTTGTTTTGGGTGGGATTATAATATTCTGTATCCATGCAAGTTCGACTGATTTCAAAAGGCAATGCCTTACTCTACGAGTTAAAACTTGTATTTCATCGCGCGCATTTTGCGTAAAATAATTTAAAATATTGTATATTTTTTATATGAAATAAATATCTTTTTTTTACTTCTCGTGGCATCTACACTTAGTAGGGTAGGCAGAGGGAATCTAATAACCAAGTGTTACAATACTCCGTTCCCCATTTTCAATCAATTTGCCTTAGTTAACAAACCGAACAAAAGTAAACATGAAATATTTCATTCCCCGAAATGGGAATCAAATTCACAGGCGTCGCGTTTACAGCCATGTGGCAGTAAGCGTATGCTTGAGCTCATGCGGCCGCCTCCCCGTTATTCTAGAAGTAGATTAATTAACAAAAGGTAAAAATTAGAACTGGCTACCTCCATTTCTAAACTTCAAAACTTAAAACACTGTAACCATTAATTATAAAGCCGCAACAATTAAATAAAGCCTTAACGTATAGACCGCATATATAGTAATTTGTTTAGTACCATCTAATCTACTGTTTCACAGGTCATTAGTTCAGGAAATGCAGCGCTGCTGAATGGATATTCTGGTGTTAGTGTGAAAAGTTATATGTATTAGAATTATATATTAGGATTATATATCAGGAATATATTATATCAGATGGGGCAAGTCATGGCGCAGGGGCACATTTGTGCGATTATAAATACGACAGGTTGTAGGTTCGATTACTACTCGGTTCGAGGATATTAAATATTTAATATCTTTTTTTTTGCTCTGGTAACGACACAAAAGGTTAAGTTTCGCCACTAATAACACAATGCCTCTAGAATTCAGCGAAAATAAGAAGTATCTTAATTGGAACGGAGTGTCTTAACACTATATTGCGGTGCGGATAGGCCGCTTGAAGCTGAAAGAAAAATATTACCATAGCGTGAAAATTAAAATACACCCCCGTGTGGGAATCGAACTCGGTTGTGGATTCGATTTTCATTTGGATGGATGAAACAGTCTAAATTGGTAGCACTAAAGCAAATAAAGATCTACGATGATAGATATGAAAAAAATTATGTAGGGCTGTAAGACATCTTATAATACTACGAAATATAAATAATAATAGAGCAGAGTCATGAATGTTTTATTATTTTCTTTATGTCCAGATCGTAACTTTTTATTACGATTACATTGTGTTTTGTAAAAACAGCCAGCTATATGAAGGTAATTTGGAGTATTTTTAAAATTCTTATTATGAAAGAAGGAGTTTTTGACTAACATAAAAAAAATATATGAAATATAAAATCCGAAATTTCAAATATTATACTTTTTTAAACGCGATAAAGCGCTTAAAAAAGTGTAATATTTGAAATTATCAAGCGGCGTTGAGTTCTTGACTTTGACTGAGCTGTAAATATTTTTTTCTTCATGTGTAGAATTCAAAGAAAGGGTCTTCTGTCTGCCGGCTCTACTATGCAATATGAAGCGTAGAGCTGAAATATATAATTTTGATTTATTGATTTATATATAATTTTGTTTTTTTTAGGAAATTCATGATATTAATAGAGTGGACGCTTTTGTACCTTATTATAAACTTTTTTTTATACAGTTTTGAATATTTTCTTTAATTAAAGTTTAATTTGTATTACAAGTAATAGAACACTCGAACACACAAAGTGTGTATGTGTGACATTTATACAAATGCGGTTGTGGAAAAATCGAGGAAATGATATATTTATTTAAATTTATACGACACAAAGCGCGAGGTAGAGTTCCGGAACTCGACACAGTATGCCTCCAGAATTCGGCTGAAAGTGGAGAACGGAGTTAAAACACTCTGTTCTCCACTTTCAGCCGAATTCTGGAGGTTCGACACTACGTTCCCACTGCCCACCTTGCTGTGTGCGGGTACAGCGTGATGCTGATTTATTTATTTTATATTAGTAGAGATATTCTTACTTAAAATATATTATATAAATTATGTTGAATGTTCTAAAATTTTTGCAGAAAGATAAAAAAAAAGCTCTAATACAATTGACATTCGTAACCATCGTGTCAAATTACGATATCGATAGGAATAAAGTTTTTGTTCTATAAAAAATCTGTATAAATGATTTTATTTTACAATTTCGGAACATCAAGAATATCGTTTATATAAGCGTGCGTCGTGCAAGAGTCTGAAATGCGCTCATTATAAACAGGACGAAAAAAAACGGGCGGCGGACGATGAATGACAGTTTAGTAATGTCGCCAAAAAAATTTTAATGGATTCAAATTTTCCAAAAAAAAAAGTAACATATATTAAAAATACATTTTTTTCATATACGTAACTATTTTTTGTGGTAAATATCGTATATTGTGTAATAATTGGTAGATTGATTTGATTAAAACACGTTAATTATTATAATCTATCAGGGTTTTATTAATTTGTTGCGGCAACGTGTATCGTCGGCCTGCGGTTTAATCTTATTGGAAACTACCGCACAATTAGTGTGGTGGAGTCAATAAATCGATGCTTAATATAGGTAGGTATATATAGTGGGTAGTAGGAATACTCGTACATATGTCGCCGCGATCCTTATTTTGATATATAATTATATTATCGATGCGGCTATTTCTATTGCTTTGCAAGCACGAGTAGGGTCGAGTCAAGCCTCTCACGAAGGGTTCCGTATAAAAATTGAAGATTTTGGGCTGTTTCTGAAATTCTGGCATAGCTTAGCCAAAGTTTTTTCATCTGATACCCTCACTTGAATTACAGGCTAATATAAAATTATGCCCATCTTGTAAGATCTTTTTTAGATTTAATCACAAATGTATAGTTTTCAGTTTTTTTCATAAACGAAAGTATAAATGAAAATAAATTTTTAAAACAGTTTTTAAAAGCACGGAGCTATTCTAGAATCAATATTATTATATTAATTTAAACATTTCTTACACACATTTCTGAGTTTGAACCTATTATCTTAACCAAGTCAACCGATTGACAGAGAATATAAACACTCAATAATACTTGTAAAATGAACTTTTCGTTGACAAAAGATTTCTCCTTCACAAGACTCAAAATACCGGGCACTACGTCGATTAATTGCTTCAATTCGATTGCTATCCAACGCGCTCTAATTTAAAGTGCCTTTAAAATTGACCACTTGTTAAATGGAACGCTACTTTATCGTAAAGGCATAAGGTTCAATTCCATTTTCTTTGTAGCTTTTAGTATGTAGGTTCGAAGTTACATGCAGGCAACACCTGGTAGTACGCGCTAATTCTGTTAACAGTTCCACAGTGACCGAAAATCGACGAAAATTGGTGAGGCTCGTCCAAATTCGTTGTGAATTCGAAAAAGAGATGGATTTTTGTAATGAGTCAAATACAAAATGTTGGTTATGTAGTGAAATTATGTAATTATTTTCTAAAGAAAAAAAATATTGTTTTATTTTAATGATTATTCAAAGTTTAAAGCCTATGTGTGATAAAGATTGGAAGATGGAGAAATTTATCAGAAGATTATATTCAGATTCTGTTCAGATTTGAGAGTCAGTTCACATTTTCTTATACATTTTTATTACTTAAATCAAAAAGTAAACTAGCTCAAGTCAAAAATGATGCTTAAAAAATTAAGATATTGAAAAAATTACCCCTTGTAAGGACACCACTTGCTTAGAAGGCGAGTTGAATGTCAAAACTAAATATTTCCTACCCTCTGCCCACCCAGCAGTATGCGAGATACAGCGTGAAGCTGATGAAATTATATTTATAATCAAAATGAAATTTCACTCAGTTCTGAGAGGTAAACGCATATATACAACGTTCTGTATAAATCAATGGAAGTAGTCAGCTATAACTGCAGGCTTACTCCATAATGAATTGGTCTATTGGCCTACTTAATGAAGTGATTAACGGAGATTATGTTACAATGTGTAAACAAGTAGATTGTATTAGATTTATGAGAAGCACAGAAAATTCAGGGATAGGTCACTCCATTTTTCTTTCAGAAATATTAAGATACGTACTTTATCAGTAAAGCAGCTCTTTCAAATTCGCAATTTATTCGGTTTTTTTGTTCAAGAATGTGTTTTATGTCAAGATTGTCGTGGCTCAGCGGTACAGGGTCAGACTGTAAACACGACGGTTGTAGATTCGATTCGCACTCGTTGGGATGAATTGTTTTCATTTCCCCGCTTTGGTAACAAGGTACAGCATCGCATCGTAAGTAGGGAATAAAGTGTGTTAGCCCTAGAGCTCTAGGGCCTCTCTACCTACCTTGATATTGACGAAATACAGTGTGAGGTTAATAATTTTACTTTTCTCATATTTGTTTATTAATAAATTTACTATACATAAATACTTTTAACCAAACGTTTTCGGCTTACTAATATTGGCAAATATAAAGAAAGCCCGATTCACGTTAGTCAATTTGTACTTAGATATATTAATATAACAAAACAGAACGATAACTTTATTGATTTTTAATAAACTTACCGTTCTGTTTTGTTATATTTCTAGTTTATGGCGATCCGAGCGTGCCAGTTGAGCATTAGCCACTTTACCAATTGTGAATGTCACGTTGTATAGAGAACTTAATTGTATTTTTGTTACAGTTCATTTTAACGTTTCTAAGTGAAACTAACGTATTGGTTAGACTAAAGCTTTCAATATCACACGTCCAATATTGAAACTGTCATCATATTATGACTATATCAAAGATAAATATGGCGTGCCTTCATATAGAGCTAGGATAGCAGCTATACATGATTGGGTATTCGATTCAATATGATTAAGATATTTTTAATAATAGAAAATATTTTGAAAATCTAAAAAAATCCATCTTTATTGTCTTACTAGATAAAAAATAATAAACAAATTTTGATATAACTTTGTCTTGAAAAAAAAAGCATATTTTTCTTAAATATTTATTAGACATATTCTTATATTTTTAGCCTTTATATATTAAATTGTGATTTAAGGATTACATTCTCTTACGAGTCTGTAGTATAATATATGATGAGATACTCAAATATTAAAGTTCAAATGTGTGAGAAATGGCAATTTTAATTATTTTCTTAATATTTCTTTTTTTCTTAATATTTATCTTAAGACAAATCTAAAATAAATACAAACTTAATTTCAGAGATTTTTTGGGGTATTATAAGGACTCTGGCAAGCTAACCTTGAATTCCAGGAAAAAAATGAATTTTTTGAGGGGTTTTCTGTATTAAAAGATATATATTTTTTTTCTTTACAAGAGTAAGAAAAAATAGAAATATTAGGAAATTTTTGGTTTCCCAATCATTTTCAAATATAAAATATTTAACGAAGTTTTTCTTCAGCTTTAGCTAACAAAAACCACTATTTTGCATGTTAAATCTCAATTTTCCATGATAAAATTAATGAAAATCAAAGAAAAAGTAAACACTTACGTTGCTAATAATTAGCTTACAATATTGATATACCTATGAGGCAAGCGTGTAGTAAAAATAACACATTCAAACGACCAATTCTTCCGCACGTTCCAGGACTATAGACAACTCAGGAGGATACACAAAAATACAAAGCTTTTTATATCGTCCAACAATATTTGTATTTATGCATTGATCAATCAAACTCAATACTATCAGGTTTCAGTACCGTAATATTAAAAAGAGCAACTGTTGATTTCCTTGTCGACTTTTCTCAGCAGACGGGCGGAAGGAGAACTTCCGAGCCAGTGTGGGAGCGAGATGTTCATTCGATGATTCAAAATTGCTTGTAAAAGTCTTTTTGAAAAAAGAATATTTAGAGTTATTTTTTTTTTATTTTGAACTTTTTCCAATATTTTTATCACTTTATATTCAATGTTTAGATATGGAAGCTATATTAATATTATTTTGTTTCAAAACACAATGCATCACTCCCTCTATATTTTTCCAATACCTAAAAAATATTATAAAAATAGCTTTATGATACCATATGAATGTTAACAATTTCAACGAAGTCCTAACAAAACAATGGACTCTAACTAATACGTTTAAAGCACTAACTTAAAAAATGAAATGAAGAAAAAGGAGTATCACTTAAGGAATAATATTTTTTTAAGCTGTATCCCGCACATGGCGAGGGAGTCTGATGTTAAGAATCTGCATTCCCCACTTTCCGTCAAACATTTCGAGAGATTGCGTATAGAGGGGTAAAATTCATCGTCGCGCTTTGTCTGACAGGATAATTTATTTTTACATTAAATGTCCCCGAGTGGGAATCAAACCCACGACCATGGCGGTTAGAGTCGCAAATTGGATTTCAATCGGGAAGATTGGATCAATTGCGATCCCATTTTGTCAATCTGGTAAGATATGACAGCGTGGCGTCGCGTTGCACCACGCAAAACGTGTTAGATTGTTAGCTTATAAATAAAATGAAATGAAATTTCATACAAAAATATCGTGAATTCTAGTCATTTTAAGCATTTCGTAAATAGAGAATGCGTATAGGCATATCTATCTATACGCATTCTCTATTTACGAAATTCTAAAAAGTTAAAACAACATCAGATAACTTGATTTTGACGAAAATAAAACAATATGTGGACTTCAATGTTTTTTTTAATTCAATTATGCAAAAGTTTACAGTAAAATTGTTGCAAGCGACGAGGTGAAACCATATGTAACGAAGAATAACTGAAATGGCATTGGGATAGCATAAAAAAAGGAAAATAAAAATATTTTTAGGGCTGTTGGACAACAAACTATTAGAGTAGTTTGTTATTTTCATTTTAGACATGGTAGGATCTACACAATTTTTTATAAAATAATGTATTCATATCAGTGTCTGTAAAACATTTTGAAAAATTCGATATACTAGTAAAGTAATTTTCCTGAAAAGACTGATGCTAGTGTAAGGGCCAGTTTCACTACTGGCTGATAAAGTCCTGGACAGCTTTATCTGCCAGACGAGCAATAATTTTAGTTTCACCAGGTCTCGAATAGTATATCTAGCAGATACATATTTTTTTGCATTTCATTTTTACATACATATTTGTATTGCTTACCTGCTGTTATCGTTCTTTAGTGAGAAAATTGTTCTTGGAAATATAAGAAACAGTTTATTTTTTTTTATTTTGAGACCAGTGATGGTGCAAAATCCCCCCCTCCCTCGAGGAGATGATAGTTTATTTAAATTTATTTTTCCATTTCTTCGCTCTTTTCTGACACTCAACACGCAATGCCGTTAAGACACTCAATAGAGTGTCTACTCTCTAAAATATGAAATATATGTTAATTGTTAATATATGTGTGGACCTAAGCAATTAGAAAATACTTACATTTAAAGTCAAACGCTGTCTTTTAACACTAGGTTCCCTCTGCCTACCATGCTCTGTGCGGAATACAGCGCGATAAAAAAAAGACAAAACAGTTGTTTTATATTTTCATCCGGATTGACCGGTGAAACTGCCCCTAAATCTCCAAAAAGAATGATTGAGTCTTTAAGGATAGGCAGTCGGGAACCTAGTGTTATAACACACGGTTTGACTATAAATGTAAGTATCCACTAATATTCATGTCCATTGACATATTTTGACAGAACCATATAACCATCTCTACATAAGTATGTACATAAATTACATTTTTAAGTATACATTCTCCAGTTTCACTCGACGTACAATAACCGTAAAAACTGTACGTATGAACGTAGCTACCACGTATTACGTGAGTCTCTTAGTCAGGTCGTAGAAAATTGCCACTTCAAGTCGTTTTAAGCGTGATATTGAATACTGTGGCATAGTGCATAGTGCTCTACCAAGATACTTTAACTAGAAGTTTTTACATTATTATAAATATATGCTGGATAGTGTCCCAAAGTTTTGAAGTAGGTGGAATTTAGAATGTATATCTACATTCTTCTTTATATATCTAAGTTATAGCTAAGTCGAGACTCGAGTACCTAGTGTCTAGTGTCGAGAGCAAAATTTCGTGTATCGTTTGTAGAGTGTCTGGAGCAAAATGTGGAGTATTTAGTGTTTACTGCCGCGTGTCGAGTAAGTCGAGAGTTCAGTATTAAGTGATAAATGCCGCGTTTTGAGTATCCAGTGACTATTCTCGAGAGCGGAGTGCCATGTATTGTGTGTTCAGTGCAAAAATCATAGTGTAGTGTCTCTTGTGTCTTGTATACAAGATGTCTTGTGTCGAGTGTCTAAGCGCAAGTGTAGAGAGTCATCATTCATTTATATAGAATTATCATGGCGCAGTGGGACAGTGTCTTGCTACAAACGCAATGATTGTGGGCCTGAATTCCACTAGAGGACTGATTTGTTACGTTGACTTCCGCCATTAAATACGCAGTGTGTCTTTGTTTTTATATCAACAAATATTTGTATTTTATACGTTTTTCTTATGTAAGTGATTTTATTTTTATAAATTACCTTTTTGTTACTTTTCTATTACATCTGTATTATACCACCATAACCAGAAACCATAGCCAGACACGCAATGCCTCCAGATCTCGGTGGATAGTGGGGAACGGACTGTCTTAACACTAGGTTCTCTCTGTCTATCCTGTTGTGTGCGGGATACAGCGTGAAGCTAATTTAAATTTTTATTTAAATTTATATTTTTCTTTCTTCGTTCTGGTAATGAGGCAAAACGCAGCGTTGAGTTCCGCTACAAAGCAGAACCGACGTTTTGCCTCGTTTTCAGAGCGTGGAAAATTAAAATATTAAATATTTTATTTCTTCGAGTGGGAATTGAACCTACAACTTGTCGAGTTTACTTACTGACTGGACTTTATTTCGTTATTATTTTGTAAATAAAAGAAATATTAAAAAGCAGAAATAGAATCGCCTACAGCTTAAGGACTTTTATATATTACATAAACTTAAATAGAACAAAGCTCTCGTATACCAAAAACGCATCACACTGACTAAACGTATGTGAAAACTAGACGCGACAAATAAAAGCGGTCCACTAAAGCTTTTCAGTGACAGACAAATAAAATGAAAAACTAGTGAATTTTTCACTTTTCCACCAATGCTACGCAGTTGGAATTGGCAGCAGATGAAAAAGAATGGTACGCTATAGAAAATATTTTACTTTTGTTGACCACAGTATGCTAGTATATGGGTATAGATATAGATAGATATGTGTATGTATGTAAAAGTATATGGGTATCCTTCAATTCTTCTTAACTTCACCATTTTGTATATAAATTAATTATCTAACTAGCTTTAACCTCACATGACAAATTCTGTGTGCTTGAGGTAACCTTGACAGCACTGAGGTATAGTGAGTTATATTGAAATTATTAATAGTTGAAGCCCATAAAATAGCTTTACTATCGATTATAGAAAATTATTATTGTTTTTTATTTCAAACCAATTCTTTCGGAAATTAGCGTGTACATAATATATACTGTAAAATAAAGTCGTCGTAACGTAAGAGCATAAAGTATTTAAATTTTATATTACAACGCAGAACTCGAAATAAGAAAAAGTAAAGTATTAGTTGAGATACATACGTCTGTAGATACGAATTTTAACACATGTCTTCGTCTAATCTCTTAATTTACATTTATAAGCCCTTCAACCTAAAAGGGCAACCATGACGTTGAGGTGCAAATCTCATTCAAACTATTAAAGTATTACTATAAAAAGGATAAAAACTATTTAAGGTCAGTCATGCGCAGGGGCACTAGGAGATGAAATATTTATTTAAATTTATATTTCCATTTATTCGTTTTGATGTCGAGGTCAAGTGCGGCGTTCAGTTCTGCCACTCAATACGCAATGTCACCAGAATTCGGCAGAAAGTGGGGAACGGAGTGTGTATGCGGGATACAGCATGAAACTGACTATTTAAAATATAGTATAATTAGTATATTTTGAAAACAAAATGCATATAAAATAAAAATGTACGCCAAATTTAATATGTATTTATTTTTATTTGCTAATATTTTATCATAAGTTTAAAAATAAAAAAATTACTAAGTCTATCAGGGACTTGATTGTATGTTCGTGACGACAATGGGTTTGAATATAGGTATAATATCGTATCTAATCTTAGATAAAGTTGTATACTGATGTTGCGTTTTGGACTCGATTTTTAACAAGTAACATTCATAATTTGGACGGAAAATTGAGAATTAAGTTATCTTCCACCATTTCATCAAATTCTTCTAGCACACCTCTCAAAAGATAAAATAGGCTAGTATACAAAAATACCTTTATATTTTAACAACAACGAAAAAATCATCAAAAAGAAATTAAAAAAAAGGTTTCAGCTACTTTCCAATATTAGTTTTTAGTAAAAGCGTTTCCCTACTAAATATTTCATCCGAGATCAGGTGGAGCAAACAAAATTCCTAAACTGTGACGTAGATTTATTAGGGACGGCAAAATTGTGAAAATTGGGTTACATTTTATCGGATCAAGGTGTACGTGTAGCTCGTGAAAGGTTGAGGCGAGTCTTGTTACGCTTTCCATACTTTCCCTGTTTTATGATGGATTTCCCTAAAAGCCTACATGAGTAAGATATTGGCGTATAATCGGTATCTTTTTTCAGTTTCTCGCTTTATACCCCTTTACAGGGTACAGAGGGAATCTAATGTCAATCAATTCTTTTCCTTTTGATACTGCTTGCTGTGTGGTGAAACTCAACTTCTAATTGTGGTCTAATGAATATAATATGTTCCCAACAACACGCAGTCTTACTGCATTTTCTTTGCTTACTTTGTAAAAGTCGTCTCTTAATGCAATATGAAAGAAATTATAGAGATGCAGAAAGTAGTCATTATATATTGA
>DVQM01002000.1:0-10832 GCA_018231645.1 Heliconius ricini | reverse complement strand
TGTAACGATATGTTCATTGATTTTTTTAAAGTATCAACCAAATTAAAAAATATTGTACTGATAATACTTATTTTATTCATTTTTCGTATACTTTGCAGTATATTTTTAGGCACTCCTGTACAAATAAATAAATAAAAAAATTAAAATTTATTAAATAAATCTAAATTCTTTGCATTCTTAGTACATACGTGTGAGGGAAAGTAGAAAGCCGTGCCAGTAACATATATGTTTTAAATGTACATTATGGTATGAGGGACAGTACCTAAGTGTAAACGCACTACTTGAGGGAGATCTCTATTCGGGTGACCCCACAAAAGAATTAATTATATTAAATTAAAATTGCACACCGTAGGGTCGGCAGAGGAAACCTAATGTTAAGTGGGTTCGTTCTCCACTTTCAGCCGAGTTCTGGAGGTATAGTAGTGGAATTCAGCGCTGCATTTTGCCTCGACACCAGAGCGAAGAAATGAAAATATAGATTAATTATATTCGTTTCGTGAATTCAGAGTGCGGCGTTAAGTTCCACTATTCACACAATATCTCCAATTTAGAAGGAAAGCCGACCAAAATTTTTTTCTGTGTCTATAAATAATATAATGATCATTTATAAGAGACATTATAAATGTTCATATATTAAAATAAATTAATATTTTTATTTTATTTATCTTATTATTATTTGACAAATTTTAATTTCTGTTTTTTGTATTTAACGTCTTTTACAGAAAAATAAAATTTTTTTACTATTTTATTATTTAGTAATAAAAGTTGAAACACGCAGGTAAGGTATTACGGTAACGAGGCATACCACGGCGTTCAACACGCAATATATCCGGAATTAGGCGGAAAGTGCGGAGCAGAATGTCTTAAAACTAGGTTCCTACTATATGCCGAATGTAGCATGAAGCTGAAAAAAAAAGCTTAATATCACAACTGATCAGAATTTACTTTTATCTTTAATGTTCACTAAATAAAACTCAAAAAGTAACCCTATAACTTAACTTTAACTTTTATTTGGATTTTAAATGAAAAAAAAAAATTAAAATTTTTGAAGAGCTTTGCAAAGCATGTTAACCGATCATTATTAACCCATTTCTGTAAGAAAAGGAGGTTATCAATTCGACTGTATTTTTTTATGTGTAAGTTACATCGTAACTTTAGACTGGGTCAACAGATTTTGATATTTTTTTTTTTATTTGAAAGCTAGTGCCTTCCGTGTGGTCTAATTTTTTTTTTTGGTCCATTTCTGACAATGTTGTCTATGAGAAAATCACATAAGTCGTAAATTTGCATTAGGAATATGCGCGACAAATGGATGAATAACTCAATACAACGCAAACTGCTTTTAATGATTCTTTTATATTTTTTATTTGAAGGAATACACTTCAAGGATAGTTTGGTAAAATTTAGGGTAATCTGATTATGGGACCCGGTAAAAATTTAACAAAATCTTTTTTTTTTTGGTAAAAAATATAATTGTACTGTAATTAAAAAAGTTACAGGGGAAAACTTTGTTAAAAATGGTGTCAGAAGTGAGATTTCTCATCGTTGTATTTCTTTTCAGCCAACTTCATAAAAGAGGATATTCTCATTTTCAACGGACTGCAAACAAGGTAGAGATTCCTAATTCGTCCGAATATTTTTTGTGTATATTCTTTCTTATCTTATCTCATCTTATCAGCTTCACGCTGTATCCCGCACACAGCAGGATAGACAGAGGGATTAAGACACTCCTTTCCCCACTTTCTGCTGAATTCTGGAGGCATTGCAAGTGGCAGAACTCAACACCGCGCTTTGCCTCCACGCCAGAGCGAAGAAATGGAAATATAAATTTAGGTAAATATTTCATCTCCTCGAGTGGGGATCCAACCCACTACCAGTCGGTTTTACAGTCACACTTTGTGCGCCCCCGCGCCACGACTGGCCTCAATGCTCTTGTCAATATGCCAAGTAAAACAACCACGTTCAGTCATTTAATATTGTAGTAAGCTAACTTAGAAAATCGTTTTTTAATCATTTCTGTTTAACCAAGTCAAAGTATAAAGTATTTTATGAAAAATATCTTTTTACAGTTTTTAGTTCGTTGTTTGAAGTCGATTTTTTTTGTCAAAAAATATATTATAATATGTTATAGCAGCGTTTTAACTCAACGTTCCTAGGTTCCCTCTCCCTACCGTACTAAATCCGGAATACAAGCTGTCAAGCTAAGAAAAAAAACAGAAATCATATATTATTACAATAAGTTCATACAAAACACAGAACAATGTATAAGTCATCGCCAATACCACTGACGTTTGTTTTCTTTGTAATTTATATAATATATGGAACTTTAAGACCATTTAAACACACGCATGATGGATAAGCCTATAGGTTTATTATATAGCTTTATTCGGTTTTATTACGACGCATTACACGCTTTATACTAGATAATTAGAAAAGAGCCTTAGATGATGCAAAAATATATATGTCTATATGTTATGTAAAATAATAGGATATCGAAGAATTTCTCTTATTAGAATTGAAAGTGAAGGGTGAAAATAATTTAATTTAACAATTTGTACGGTAAAAAGCGTTGTTCGCTTAACGTTTAGTAAAACGTTTTTTCGTGCTTATGCTTATTGTTTTGCTTAGCTTCCCTTTTTAGGTAGGCAAAAGGAACTTGCGTTTTGAGTGGTGTTATTTGGAATTCAACTCCGCGCTTTGCCTCTTTACCAGTATACAGTTACAAGATTTTGCTCCTGCGCCATGAATGGCCTGATTATTTTTATGCCCAATTAAATATATGAACGAACGAATGCAGATCGAGTATTTCTATAAACTCTACTATTTTTTATGTGAAACTTTACCTCTAGCTACCATATAATTTTTATTTTTCAATACCTATTGATTACAATAGTGAATGATTGAATTAAGTAAATAAAAAGTATCTTTTCGTCTGTTACCTACGCAGGCATAGGAATAATAGGTAAGCCTTGGTCACCTTAGAATATTTATTAAACAATATGACGTGAGTCTAAAAGAACAAAACAATAAAATCTATCGTCGTTAGAAAATGGAGAACAGAGTGTGTTAACATTAAGCGCTCTCTGCCTGCCCTGCAGTATGCAGCGTGAAGCTAAAGGAAATAGAAATCTAGCCCAAGGGAGTGACTGTAACGCGACGATTGGGGAATCCCCACTAGAGGGATTTTTTAATTTGTCTAAAAAAAATTTAATAGTCTATAGGCCTATTTACTTAATTAGTTACATAATAAGCAGCAATTAGTAGATTATATATAGTTAAAGTAATCATCAATTTTAATATGCTGAACTGATAATGAGGTCAGATGTCACTGCATCACTCACTGTAATTTAATCTACGAAGTTATTTCTTCTGATATCGACGTGTCGAAGTTATATTAAATGTGAGTTTTACTTTCATATTTCTATTTTCATATTGTTATTTTAAATTATTTTTTTATTAAAATTGTATAAATATATATTTTGCCCTAAAATATACTTGATATATTTATTTTTGTTTTATATAAATGTTTTAATTTATATATAATATATATTTTTTAATATACATAGCAAATTTGAAATCCAGGGCAGTCCTGGCGCAAGCGTATAAACTGACTGACTGTAAATGCGACAGGCTGTGCATTACATTCCTACTCGGGGAAATTAAACATTTAATATTTTCGTTTCTTCTCTCTGGCGTCGAGATAAAGCGCGGCGTTGAATTGCGTCAACCAACAAGCAGTACGTACGTAAAAGAACACGGCGAAAGAGGAGAGTGGAGCATTTTACAACTCTAGACTCCCCATATCTACCCTAGTGGGATACAGGGTGAAACGGAAAAAAATCGAATCCATATGGTTCTTTTATACATATATGTAAATAAATGTTGGAATTTTGATTTTTTTTATATATACTTCTGAACATTCTAGCTCTCTAGCCAACTAATTATTACGATTTGTAATAGAGTTCTATTAAGTACTAGTTAACAGTAGTTTATGTGTATATATAAGTATTCGATAATTAACTCATTATGTTCTTAATACTATTATATTCAATAAATTATCTAATTTGCAAAATTTTTGTTCAAAATATTTTCATGGCATTATTATTACTATTATCGTTCTGGTAACAAGGTAATAGCGCAGCGTTGAGTTACGCCGCTGGCCTTTGCCTTATGTTTACGCTGTACCCAACAATACAGCAGTAACCTAAAGAAATAAACAGTATAAATAAAATTCGTGGTACTTTTTAGAATTAAATTGTAAATATTTAGAAGTTACCAAATCATTTTATCTTCAGATGGGTGGTTGGATAACTCATCTCCTATGGGGCGGAGATCCGGATGCAGTCAATCCAGTTTCTGGATTATCAAAACGCGATATATACGTTGTACAGAAGACTTGGGCGGTTGCTGCTACGGATTCCTTTGGTACGGGCAATGAATTATTAAAAAGGTAAATATTTTAAAATAAATTATTTTAATATTTACTTAGCTTTAGATAAAAAATTCTAGATAAAAAGTATAAGATATCTTATCACCTGTCGCAGCATTACAGTGACTGACTGCAAACGCGACGGTCGTGGGTTCTATTCCAACTCAGCTTAATGAATTATTTTAATTTCCTCGCTCTGGTAACAAGACCAATAGGTTAAGTTAAATTCCCTTTGCCTGCCCTACCGCGGGACGCAACGTGAACCTAAAAAATATATATTCATAATAAAATAATAGTATAAATACTCAATGCGCAATGCCTCCAAAATTCGGCTGAAAGTGAGGAACGGAGTGTCTTAACACTTGGTTCCCTCTGCCTACCCTGCTGTGTGCGGGATATAACTGATTTATACATAATTGTAATATAGGATGTTAATTTCTAAAAAAATAACTTATATGGTCGAATTTTATTTCATAAATATTATTAAAAAATATAAGATCCATATTCCAGTCATTGTATACCACTTGCGTGGTCCACTGGGAGTAACACTCGTACTAAATTGGATATAATGAATAAATGAAGACGCGATCAAAGGCCAAGCAACGGTGTTTGTCGTTTTTATATTCACAATATCAAGTTACCTATAATTGATGGTAGAAAATTTTCACCGCTTAAAGTTTTATTTAATTCACAATATATATTTTGAAATTGAAAAGACAAAACAGGGCAAATGTGTAGTGGAATATGGTAGGGAGAGGCAGTTGAAGATTTCATTTTCTTTTCACAAAATCTATTAATTTAAACGGAAAAAAAAGAAATAGTAATAAGTAATAAGTTAGACGCACCGTTGAACTCCTCCATTCAACACGCAAAGCCTCCAGAATTCGACAGGGAGTGGGAAGCGGAGTGTCTTAACACTAGGCTCCCTTTGCCTACCCTGCTTTATGAGGAATACAACGTGAAGGATAAAAAAAACAAAATTAGACAAACGTAAAATTCATAATAATCAGTTTTATTCGGTTCAAACTTGACAATTTTACGATAAATATTGGATAAAAAAATTGTATAAATATTTGGCCGGATTCAATATCACGCAGTCAACATTCTCACTTTCTCACAGAACATACTTGTTCAAAACCGGCTTTTTTTATTTACTTACAAATATACTAAAAACATAATTTAAAATAATCCTGTGGTGTGAGTGATTCTTTTTTAGTTTTAAACTGTACCACGCGTATAGTAGGGTAAGCAGAGGGAACCTGAAAAATTAAGTGTTAAGTAACACAGTTTCCATCTTACTGGGATGGGAAAGAAGGGAACATTAGTGTCTTAACACTAATGTTCCCTGCTTTCCATCGAATTATGATGCAGCAGAATATTTTTGGCAAGGCAAAGTATTTTTTCAGACAAAATATTTTTTCTAAAATGGGAATCGAACCCACAACCTGTCTCGTCTACAGTCACACGCTTGTGCCCCTGCGCCACGACTGGTCTCGTCAACATAATCTTTCATATACAGATAAACAGATGCCACTATAAAATCAATTTACGAGATATAAAAATTTAACTGTGGAAATACGAATATTTACAAACAGGTGTGATTTAACAATGGACTCTATATTTAATTGTATACACTGTGTGTTATTGTACACGCTGAGATCAAAGAAATACGTAGAGATCGATGTTTAATGAATCAACATCAATTAACTATAGTATTTTATTGAAGTTCTTGCATTTTAGCGCCTTTTTGACAATTTCATTTGGATTTTTAGGGCTCCGCAGACATATGGTACAATGAGATCCTAATACTAAGACTCGGCTCCATCTGTCTGTCTATCCGGCTGTATCTAATGAACCGAAATAGTAGACAGTTGAAAATTTCACATATGATATGATTCTGCTTTTACGCTTTAACAACAAATCGGTCCTTATTAACATTGTGAAACTCGTCCGCTTTAAAAGTGACCCCTCAAAGTTTAAAATGTTAAAATATATTTTTATATATGGTCGTGATTAATAAAAATCAATAGAATTTTAATATTAAAGCTCTGTTTATTTATATGTTAAAATTCTGTAAATTGTTATTAACTACGGCTGTATATACAAAAAAAAACATTACTACATTACTGGTGCCTAAGAATATAACATAACAAAGTTTCAACAAAAACTTTCAGGTTTTATAAAGAAGGTCTGACTTAGTTGAATTACGAAGGTCTGACTTGGTTTGGCTCTTAGGCCATAAGGGTATAATATACAGTCATGGGTAGATATAATTATAGACATGGAAAGGTGGGCATGGATAGGAATAGGGGGGCAGTGCCCACCCCCGAAAAATCTGGTGCCACATAGGTTATGAATGACAAATTAGATTAAAATGACAATGTAACTAATGAAACTCTTGTTGACATTTACTATTTATTTCATTTGGATATATCATTTTTTGTTTTCCTTATCCAATTTGTGTACCTAATAAAATAAATAATCAATATTATAGTGTTAAGACACTCCCCACTTTCCACCAAATCATTGCATTGCGTGTTGTCGAGTGGCGAAACTCTCTACTCTCTATTAGTAATATTAGTAAATAATAATTCACTTCCACGAGTGGGGATCGAACCAACAACCGTCGAGTTGCAGTCACATGGTTGTGCTCCTGCGCCACGACGGCCTCAATTGGAAATCGAAATTAAATTATAATTATTAATTATTTTCATTTTATAATTCATTCAGGTATTTCCGGGCGTATCCAGAAACTAAAGATTTTTTCCGCATGATCAGAAATGTGCCCGAAGAGAAATTCACAGAAAATTTTCAATTTAAAGCCCATGTTATAAATCTAATGTCGGCTCTTGATTTAGCCGTGAAGAATCTCCACCAGCCAGAAGTAGTCGCTGCCATGATGGCCAAGTTAGGGGAATCTCATGGTAGGCGGAAGATACAAGAAAAACAATTTAATGTAAGTTGTCTATTTATATTCTATCCCGCACAAGCGTGTGATTGCAAACGCGACGGTTGTGGATTCGATTCCCACTTTAGGGAATTAATTTTTTTTATTGTATTTAAGGTATTATTCCACACCTAGGAAAGAAAAATACTTATTTAAAAAATGTATAAAAATTTAAACGTAGCAGAATTTGAACCCGCGCCTCTTGGGTTTCAAATTCCGCTACATTAATTTCTTTATACATTTTCTAAATAAGTATAAATATTTCATATTTTTATTTCTTCGCTCTGGTAAAGAGACAAAGTGCGTCGTTGTGTTCCGCCACTCAGCACGCAAAGCCTCATAAATTCGGCGGAAAATGGGGAACGGTACTTCCGTTAACAGTCTCAACATTATATTTCCTAAGTTCCCTTTATCTACCCTGCTATGTGCAAGATACAGCGTGAAGTTAAAAAAAGGTTTGACAGTAGATACACTAAGGAACAAAATATTTTTTTCTATTTACTCGGTAAAATAAGGAGCTGTCAATAACTGAACACCATTCTTTGTAATAAAACGTTGCAATACAATTTTTTTACAGGAGTTAACATTTGTGATAGTACAATTGTTCAAAGATGTTTTAAATTTGGACGACAAGACACTAGCCGCTTGGGGAAGAGTTGTAGAGTTTTGGTATAAACACATATTCGAGACATTAAGCGGAGTTGAAAATAGATCTATCTAAGGCTCCTTCTAAGGTATATTGGAAAATAGATAATATTTATATCCGAGTGGTGACATATTTAAGTGAAAAAGAAAAGATTCAAAATCTAATCTAAGCAACAAAAACATCGAATTTAATATATTTTATATGTAATTATTATCACATAATTAAAACTAAATATATATTTTCAGTAGCATTTTTATATGAAACTACTTACTAATATTTTTGAATTTGTTTGAGGCCAGTCGTGGCACAGGGGCACTAAGTGTGACTGTAAACGCAACAGGTTGTGGGTTCGATCCTCACTCGAGGAAATGTAATATTTATTTAAATTAATATTTCCATTTCTTCGCTATGCAAAAGCGCGGTGTTGAGTTCCACCACTCTGCACGCAATACTACCAACATTTGGTGGAAATTGGAGAACAGGGTGTTTTAGCACTATGTTTCCTCTGGCTACCCTGCTGTGTGCGGGATACAGCGTGAAACTGATTTGACACGTTTTTTAAACTGAATATATATTTAAACTAGTAAATATATACATGTTATATAAAGACAACTCTATTGTACCTTATAATTATCAACAAATCATTTGTATGTTCTCTACAATTACGTATGTGTTAACTTGCATTTATATTAAATGACTGTTTGTTTTTTTATACAATTCACAAATGAATGATTTTGTTATATTCCCTTATGTATATAATCGCGGCGTTAAACTCCGCCACTAAAAGGAAATGTCTCGAAAATCGGGCGCTAAGTTCGCAACTGAATATATTAATACTAAACTCCTCTTTGTTTATTCCTAATACGTGGATGAAGCTTAATTTAAACTTTTTTAAGCCTTTTGAAGCTTTTTTATTTTCATTTTGTACACATAAAATATTGTATTTATTTAAATACATAAATCTTTATTTTATTTATAATACTAGAATGTACTGTAGTCTAGAAACGTTAATGTATGAAAAAAATGTAGATGTAGTATTCGATATCCAAAGATTATTTACTAGTTAAAAACATAGGACGCTTTAATATAGGTTCGATATTTTATGTTTTTATTTATTTAAGGCTATATGATTAGTCACTAAGAATTGAAATTTAGAAAATACTTATATATAATAAATATTTTTTTTTATGCTATGTTTGTTTTACTGGTTCCTGCTAATGTTCTGCTATGTAAATTTTATTTGCTTTTTAACCTTGCATTTAATTATTTAATACATATTGATTGTTACACTGTATAAAGATTGTGAAAACGTAATTTTCTTATTTTCACGCTGTATCCCGCATATGGCAGGGTAGGCAAGGGGGAACCTAGTGTTAAAACACTCCGTTCCTGTAATTACTCTTCCGTTCCCCACTTTTCAGCGTTTTTTGGAGGCATTTGACGTTGTATAAAAATATTTCATCCATTTTAATATTAATTTCAAAGAAAATTTGTACCAAAATAAAGTATCTTATAACGATAAAAGTGGGACGTGCCTCCACACACACATATCTATATTCAAGATTATTTCAATGAACCCGACAATATACATACGATCACACGTCACTTTCCCTTTTTTTCTCAAATACGTTCACATAATACACACCCATTCCGTTTCATCGTTCCAGCGTTCCTTTCAATAGTGGCGCAGTAGCATACTTTGTAAACGCTATGGTCGTAGGTTCGATTATCACTTATTGGAATGAAGTATTTATATTCCCTCGCTCCAGTACTAAAAGGCTCTCATTTAAAATTATATCGAAATTATTACATATAGGGTCAATCCCAAGTCGTAGAGACTTCGTTCCTCATTTTCCACCGTATTCTCAAGGCATTATGTCGGCACTCAACACTGCGTTTTGCCTCTACGCCAAATAGAAATATGAAAATGTTAATTGTTATATTTCGTCGAGTGGGTATCGAACCCACAACCGTCGAGTTTACTCTCACAACTCACAAACATGTGCTACGGAACCACAACTCGACTCAACAATTGTATATATACAAATCCTGATTTACCCAAAATAACCAATAAAAGTAATTTTAAAATCTAATTAATATGTATCAACTGTAAATAAAAAAAACGATATCCAGAAGAAAATAACATTTACAAATGTAAATTTAATGCAAATTTGTCAAAGACAAAATGTTCTCAAAGAAGCAATACACCTAGCCTTGACTTAAAATCCATTCCGACATGCATAAAAGATGAGAGCATGTCTATGGGACACTCCATCGATCCACGATAAGCTTTACTTGTATATTTTGTAAATGTTTTTACATATTTCCGGTAAATTCTTAAAGGCTTAAAGAAAATGTTTCTGATTTTCTTTTCTTAATGTCTACTTAAATTAAATGTTATATGAACTCAAACATTTCTGATTAGAATTAAAACATAATTATAGAATACAATTGAGGTCTATTGTGGCGCAGGGGTATAAGTTATGCGGCTGTCGACGCCATAGGTTGTGGATTCGAGTCACAGAAAAGTTTGTTTTTTCATTTTCTCGCTCTGTTGTCTCTCACAGCGTTGAGTTTCACCAATCAACAGGAAATGTCCTTAGAACTCTGCGGAAAGTGGGGAACAGAAGTGTCGTACCGAAAACGGAGTGTCTTTTCACTAGGTTCCCAAGTTTCCTGTGCTACGTGCGAGGTACAATGTGAAATTAAAAAAATAATATTGTTATGAAATCACATTGCTTCAGAACCTGAATTACATTTTTAACGTATAGAAAATGGTAAAACGCCATCACGTCTTCTAAGACCGTGAT
>DVQM01001999.1:0-10835 GCA_018231645.1 Heliconius ricini | reverse complement strand
TATATATATATATATATATATATATATATTTTTGTATTTTTATACTCAATCTTGCTTACTCCGCGCAAAGTACAGCCGTATCAATAAAAGTCAGTATTCATTTACAACAAAATAAATATTTACATATTATAATAGACCCCATAATAGATATATGAGGCGAGTCGTAGCGGCACGAAGTGTGACTGTAAAACCGAATGGTTGTGGGTTCGATTCCCACTCGAGGAGATGAAATGTTTACTTAAATTTATGTTTCCATTTTCTTCGATCTAGTGGTGGGGCTAGGCGAAGCGTTGAGTTCTGTCAACTATAAACGGAACGCCTCCAGAATTCGGCAACAAGTGGGGAATGGAGCGTCTTAACACTAGAGGGAACCCTCTGCCTATCCTGCTGTGTGCGAGATACAGCGTAAAGCTGATTTATTTATAATAGACACAGGATATTACAGATAATATTCAAATGAAATATCAAAAGCAATAATAGACACGAAGAACAATACACAAATCAAACGTCCGGTCCCATCTTGGTTAAAACGAGACAACACTACGTGCCTAAGCCCATTCGATTCCATCAAGGAACTAACATTGCAACGATATCACATCTAAAACTTATCAGAACTCCGAACTAATCCAATGTCACTAAGGAAGTAAGTAAGCGTAAGTCGAGTTTGCAACAGGAAACCAGCCTCGAAGTTATTCCCATAACGATAGCTGTAAGGTAAATATTGTATTGACTATTTCAGAGTGATCAGTCGTGGCAAAAGGGCACAAATGTGTGACTGTTACGACTTTTGGTCGTAGATTCTATTCCAACTAGAGGAAATGAAATATTTCATATTTTAATTTCTTCACTGTGGTGTAGAGGCTAAGGCTGCGTTAAAATCAGCTATTGAACACCAAATGCCTCCAAATTCTGCCTAAAATGAGAAATGGAAAAGTCTTAATAGAGAAGGGAATGTCTTAGCACTAGGTTTACAAATTCCCAGGTTTCATCTGTGCTTACGTACTAATCTGCTAACGTACAGGATACAGCGTGAAATTAAAAAAAAAACATGGAAGTAATATAAATTGTAACTATTCAGGTTAAGGTTTTCAATTTTTGATAATGAAACATTAGTATAGAATTTTATTTTCTATCAATGTAGATCTTTTAAAACAATAATTATGTATAAAAAATTCTAAGAAATGGTTAAGTAAAGTATAACGAAAGCCATCAAATCTACCGTTTAAATAAAAAAAAATACAAATATATCAGGTTATCAAAATAATATAGTAGGTAATACAAAGAAAATAACTCATATTTTAGAATGTAAATATGGAAAAGAGGAACGACTGCAAAATATTGCATATGCTGACGCTACATATTTATGACGTCGCATTTTAGACGACAAGCCGGTAGCTAGTGGCCAAACAGTCTGCGCGCTAAGGTGTGCTCTCAAAGAAACCACGTCTTTTATACCTTTAAGAGCAAATACTACGGTCCCCGTAAAAAATTTAAGCTTGGAATATAGGGACGTGAGAGATTTTCTTATGTTACATACATTTTTATGTACAAAATGTTTTTAATCGTCGAAAAAAACAATTTTAAGGAATGGTAGGAAAAAGAATTAAGTGACAAAATCTGTTCTGTGGAAAAAAATCAGGTTTCTTCCACTAAGCTATTCTAAATCACTGTGTGTTGTTGTTGTATTATTATACGTAGGAATTTCATGACAATTGACTATTTTTGCATAATATTTGCAGGGATTCTAGATCTAACGTTTTTCTTAGCTTCACGCTACATCCTGCACAGCAAATAGCCAGAAGGAACCTGGGAACCTATTGTTAACTTCCCTTCCCCACCATTCGTCGAGTTCGGGAGGCATTGTGTGTTGAATGGCTAAACTCAAAGCCGAAACTAGTTCTATTTTTTAATATTGTGTTTATAAATCTTGCCTAATCTTATTAATATAATTGAAATTTAATGAATAAATTGAAATGAATGAAATTTAATTTAATTTTCTATATAAGTATGGAAACCTTAAAGAATAAAGCGTAATCTAAAATATTGATCTGTCAAATATCAAATAAGATTTCATTTAATTACTATACAGAATTTCTGATTCTAATATAATGTGAAAGGCATTCCGGAAAAGGAGGAAAATCTAAATTATATTTTAATGGGGATTGAATTCACTGTAACCTTCTTGCCTGGAAAGTCGTCCTATGTTTAACGATGTTTTTTTTTTATAAAGTTTTTAGAAATCTTGGTAAAATATTATAATGTAAGTTCCTACGTTTTATTGGATATTCATTTTATTATAATTATGATAACAGATTGTTATTTTAGGGCCATTCTGGTGCAACTAGAAAGAGATTGTAGGTACGGTCCGGTCAAATTTTTTATTTCAATATAATTATGCTTCGCCAATTTTGTTTTACGTTTACTGAAATATTCGTATAGGTTGGCATTTTATTGTGTGTGAAATTGTGGAAGAAGTCTCTACTCTAACTTGTCTATACTTATAAGACAAAAGATTAAATAATATATTATTTTCATATCTGTAAAAAAACTACGTTTTAACAGCGATCTCGATATTCAATACACAATTTAGGGAATTTAGTGAAAAGTGGGGAACGGAAGTGTCTTAATGGGAATGAAATATCTTACAAAGTTCCCAGCCTCCATCTGCTTACTCTACTCTGTGCGGAATACAGCGTGAAGCTAATTTGTTAGTAGCAGAACTGTCTTAATTCCAAGTTATTTCAGGTACAGCCGCAGCCGCGGCGTCTAATTTTGTACGAATCAATAATGATCGATCAACATTTCTATATATAACGTTCTAACCATTTCCGGTGAGACGTAACTTTGAAAATTTACATTTATAATGACGTACATTCTTCAGTAAACACAATGATTTTATAACGGAACAGGCGTGTCTATAGTACGTCCAAAGTCGATTGTAGCATTGAGTAATAATAACTTAACTAATAGTTTCAATCTTGATTTCTTTATATTTTTTTTATATATAATATCACACTACACAAAGCTAAAAAAATATGAAAATTTTATCGCACTTTCATATATAAACAAAAGTATATAAAAAATTAAATTTATATAAAAATATACTACAGTACTCGAGCGCAATATAACACCGCAAAAAGTAATAAAGATTTGTTGTCTCCAGTTCATACAGTGGCAATACAAGTACGAAAAATATAAGGAACGAATTACAACATTATTCACTGTAAACGCTGTTTTATACCATATGGAGCTTAATAAACGTATAAAACTGAGTTCTTACTCAAATAGCAAATTTATAACGGATGTCATAGTGTACGACAACGTTTTTAGTGTGGTAGTTTTAACTCGAAAGTTATTTAGGTTTAGGTAAAACAGAAATACTATGTTAATGATTTACTTTATATGGACATTGTATATTGTAAATTCAAGTTGAGTTTTTATTTAAAAATATAATGTTTTACTTAACCTTTATAAATGCTTTTTAAATTGTGGTTTTGGTTTACATGTTAAATTTATATAATTTTGTATTACATTAGATTAAAGCTGTGTGTTTGGATTCGATTTGTGGCATAAATGAATTTTGGGGCGTCGTTGAGTTCACACACTCAACACGCAATTTTTCAGATTCGAGCGTAAAAAGGTGAACGGAGAGTCTTAACACACAGGTCTTTTGATCCTATTACATACAGGATAAACCGTAAATCAAAAAAAATGACAATTATGGGTCGATAAACTTATTACATTTTAATATATAATATAATAAAAATAATCTATAATATAACATCACGTAAACACAATTTGGAAATAAATATGAATTAAACGAAATAAAATGACACTCATCTAAATTCCCAAATAACCGAAACACAATAAAAGCAATTGTTGAATTTGAAACTGCAGCAGACTTTATCATTGAGCGGCGCGGTCATCGAACCCGAGTCAAGTTCAAGAGTAGAAAGGGACGGCTGTTTATTTTTAGGGCACTAAACATACTTAACTCTAACACATGGTGCAATGTTTCCTGTTATTTTATTAGCGATGCCAATGGCCGTCTTAGCGCAAAATGTGATAGAAATACTAAGTACCTACTTCTAAGACCGCATGTTTATAGTCAAACGGTAACAGATGGTCCAACATATGGTAAGACATAAACATCTATCTCTACAGAAAGACGTGGTCTACTTATTAGTAGAACTTTTATATATTGAATCGTAAAATGCGATACGATATCTGCATATTATTTAAATAATGTACTTTAAAATACACTTTGAAAGATACTATATTCGAGTTTAACTTTCAAAAGGAACTGGAAGTTTTTTAAGTCTTCCCAGTGTATACGTAAGCCAAGTTATGAGTGATGAAACTTATCGTTTTTAGTTCCAGTTTTTACGAATTTCTCGCTTTTTGTGGAATAAACGGAGATAATCTAGTGTTCAATTTCTACTTTCTTTACAAACATTGTATGCTAATTAGCGGAACCACAACTGAATATAATTAAATGTAGTTTGATATAATAATTATATCAACTAACAGACAAATGCCACCTCAGTCTACCCGTGACCACGGACTACTGCAGTGCCCGAAACGTTGGGTTTTCAAAAATGTGTAATTTTAAATATACGCTATTAATCCGGTTAAAATATTTTCATTTAAAATAATTAAATGTTATTTAAATATATGTAAACATTTCATAACATTATTATAACTTAATAAATAAGCTTTAAAAAATATTCACCACACGTTTACAAAACATCGTGTTTAGAGATTAACGACATTTGCAAAATAAATATAATAATTTAGAGAGAAATGCTTTTCAATTGAAAGCGCAAAAGACCCCGCTCCATCATTGTTAGTGCACATTGTACGACCACCTGCCTCATTAATAGAACCAATCGGCGTCCACAAAGACCTCTCACAAACTTACTCAGATTTTATAAAGTTGACAGACTCAGCTGCTGTTACTTTGTAGACTCGGTAAATAGTTGAATATTCAACGGAAATACTAAGAATGATAGCTATTTTTTTTCAGTTGGGTCCTAACTAGTGTTAAGACACTCCGTTATCTATTTTGCTCCAAATTATGAAACTGCTGAGATGAAATGAAAACTACTGAAATTGTTGAGATGAAATGAAAATATTAAGTATTTCATTTCTTCGAGTGTGAATCCAACCCAAGACAAGCTATCACCCCTGCGCCATAATTGGCCTCTTAATAAATAGCTATATTAACAGTATTAAATGAAATATAAATAGATAATATTAACTAACCAAAATATACGGTAAATTGTTTTCACAAATGAAACTGTAACTAGCTCGCCGCAAAACTTTTATGAATACATTGTGCATCAAATTACATTTTAAACTATGAAGCAAATTTGTTGTGGTTAAGTCTAAATTGCAAACAATAAAATAAATCGTTCAACCAAAGATGTTGAATACAAAAACAGTACGTCACATGCCACCTGGCCTTAAAAGCTGAAGTGGTGTTCAGGGAGGTCTTCGTAAAATGGTTGTGAGGTGCATTACACTTGTATAGCACCTCGTGATGCTGACTGGCCCATTTCTTACGACCCATTGACTCCTTCCTATTCATCGGTGCATTCCCAAATGAGAGGGTTTTGTCGTTAAGTGTGTCAGTACGTGAAATGTAAACTCAGTGAAACATATACCTACTAGCGTATATAAATTTTCTTTGTAAAAAGGAGATAGAATATGAAAAAGTTTAAAATGGCTTGAAAATTTAGACGGTCGTCCGGTCGGTCGTCGACGTCTTCCGTCGTCCGTATTGTTTAGTTGTTCAATTAAACGTGATGTCCAAGTCTAAGCAGATCTTAAATATGCTTATATATTTCTTAGTAAGTTTAATAACATAAAATGGTTTTCATTATTATTTTATTTTACAATTTAGATAATTACTATCGATGAAGGAATTATCTATGTCACTAGAAATGGTATACAAAAATAACTAAAAATAAGAACCCATACAAAGTAATTTAAAATTTAATCATCATTTTGATGGTAGAAAGATGGATTACCTTAGCAAATTGTTCTATTCAACTAGAATATTTTACTTTGCACAATAGGAAAACGTTACAGCGAAGTTGCCACAAACGACGTCCCAACGTTACAACCCCGCATCGGGCTTATTATAAGCTTCCTTTTAATCCGGATTTAAAAACTGCATCACAATGGGCTAGACACACTCGTAGTCGTCTCACAAAAAAGCTCTTCCTTTGCTACCTATAGAGTTTTAACAACAAATATTTTCATTACAGTTCCAATATTTGCGTAGTCCTCAGCAACAAGGGATGTATAACAGCATTATTTATCAACTGTCACAATATTACTGGGTGCACCTTGTATCTGGTTTAAGTACAGGAGGCATCGTGAGGCACAATCGATCACATGCCGTTCAATTTCTGTTTACAAGGAAACGCAATATGATTGAAAACTGTTAACAGAATATCTTTTCTACTTGCGACCAATTTGAGAACTTTATGAGAGTTCTAGTAAATACGCACAAAGGAGATGTTTGACGTATTATGGCGTCAGACGTGATGAATTTCGCATTATTTGTATAGTTGAAACTTCAAACACTGTAATTTTATCTTTTCCTAAACAATTAAAAATTAAAATTAAAATTTAATCAGCTGCATGCTGTATCCCGCACATAGCAGGGTAAGCATAGGGTAGAGTTAAAACTTCCCGCCGAATTTTAAAAGCATTTCGAGCTGAGGGGCGAGAAAAAGACTAGTAGAAAATAATTTAAATTAGATATGACTCCAGACGTCGCAAATCGATGCGGGATCAGTAATCTGATATGTTTGATATAATAAAACAAAAGGCAGACACACTCATCTCCACGAAGACGATATATTATAGCACCGCCATAAAGTTGTCCCTCTCCCGCGAGGCGGCGCCATGTTGCCCCCCTCCGCAGGACACGCACGTGCGTGTCATGCCGCACACTCAAGTCATTCGAGACCATGTACTTTCTAAGTCTACTTTCAAGTACAGTCGAGGCTTGTATCTATTGTTTAAATTTACTATCACTATTTCAACTTAACCTCACTTAATTGTATAGAAAAGGTAACTTAACTTAATTAGATTAATGATTTTTTTTAATATAGTTAATGAGTAAAATAGTCTAATAACGACGTTAACGTATTAGTTTATTGTAAGTATATAAACAGAAAAGTATTTAGTAATTTAGTACTTAAACGCACTTATAGACAAAACGATATAAGAACTTCCAATAACCTTATTACCCACTTCTAACGAAATGTTTTAATAAATTGCTGCAGAAACGTCCAATCATAAACAACATAGCGTCACAGCGGTATTATGCACCCTAACCACATGACAGTACCCTTGGGTATTGGTTCCTGACGAATGACCCAATAAATACGCATAAGGCAAAACGTGACACGTACAAAACATTCCAGGATATAAAAGCATTATCCTGTTAAGTAATTTATTTCTCCTTCAGGTGAAAGTGAACGGTTATTTTATGGGCCCACTTAAATGTTCTATAATCCTAGCAGTTAAAGCATAAAAGAGGGTGTTCAAAACCATAATGCAACATCATAAACTGTTTGAAATTGAACCTTCCGCAGTGGCACCTGTTTAAACCTGGACAGTCGATAAAACTTGTTTTAGAACCATGTTTATAATTTTTTAAATCCATAATACTAGTTGGATTACGCTTTCTTTGTTAATAAAAACTC
The DNA here is from genome assembly GCA_018231645.1 of Heliconius ricini. NCBI lineage: Eukaryota > Metazoa > Arthropoda > Insecta > Lepidoptera > Nymphalidae > Heliconius > Heliconius ricini. Next base: position 3,111 of record DVQM01001999.1, on the reverse strand, counting down.
GATGCTATAAATTGTCTTTTGTAATCTCGATATCAATTTTGTGTTTATTAATGTAAGATATCAGGAACATATTATTCAAAAATTCCTCGTTAGGATTTTTTTAATAAGAGAAAATAACTATGGGGAAAGGAAGTAAGTGGTGACTAACCTATAGCATTCTTGCGCCTTAATGAGTCATACAGAGCGAGAGAAATTTTGCTCAGCATCCAGTATGAGGTCGATAGTGGTCGCCAACCCACACAAATAAAACCGGTCGAAACAATAAATATATTACACAATATACATATACATATAGCACTATAAATGATTAGATGCACTTTACAAAATATCAGATTTTGTATTGCATTTGAATTTCGTTACACTTCCATTCTTTTGTGGAACTTTGAGACAATTTATTACATTTTCTACATATTGAACGTGCATCGCGATTCAAGTTTCACAATTTTGTATACAATTTACTCAAATTGAAACAATCCCCTGGCGGTATACTTTGTGAATAATAACTGTATCAGTTGTCGACGGGCGCAAAGTGCAGCAACATTACCCGCAAATTAGGTTAGTTAGATTGCAACCGCTATCTCCTAAGCCGTGGCCGTAATAACATTACACACTTATTATCTAGACGAGTTCACTAGTCGAAGTCTAGAAACCGCGACGTTAAATCATAAACAAATGTAATAATAGAGATGGTTGACGATGAAATTTCTTATATAATCATCAACTATATTTTGTAGATTAACGAAAATGACATTATAATTTTAATACGAATATTAACCTCATAACGCAATTTATATTATAACGAAGTTCAAAAATATTTAACGAAGGTACCTACTGTTTAAATTATTAAAATTAATCTAGTATGGGTTAAGTATAATATACATACATACTATATAATAACTCGTCACTTAGTATTCATATAAGCAAAATCCATATAGAACGTTTAAGGCAGCTTGTGAATTTTTAAATATTAATTAATTTCCACACACTTCTAAAACTATGGCACTACATTATTCATCGAGAATATAATTATTAATAGCGGCTTACTTCAACATTAACATATGAGTCAACGAAAACCTAACAGTTGAACTTATTATAATACTAGCCTCCACAGGGCTTCGCCCGTTTATTGTTATATTATACAAAATCTCTACATAAATTGTAGCCTATTCACTATTCTCATATATAAGCTATATTACTGTAAATTTTCACCCAAAACCGTTCAGTAGTTTTTGCTTGAAAGTGTAACAAGCATCCATCTTCACAAACTCACATTTATATAGATATTAAGTAAGATTAGCGGAGCTATGGATCGTTTATTAAGATCAAGCGTCAAGCAAATACACATAATATTGTAATCATATTCGATATAAATAACCCCAAAAACCCAGAAATGTTTATATAAAAACAAATAATATGTATGGAAATAACGATGTAATAAAGGGAAGCTTTATATCTCGGATTTCCATATAGACCTTTGATCGCGCCTATATTAAACCACATTATGCGGTCAGTGTGAGCCCTCTGGTTCGAATTGGTAGATCACATTACGAGTGAAGTGTTGACACGGACACTGCGAGTGTCCGAACATCAAATAGAAACTATATTGGAGTAATTACCATGCTTGAACATGTCTACTTACTTCATTTCGGGATATTGACTTTCAATTGCAGTTAATTTAAGTAAATTAAATCTTAATTTACACGTCATATGTACTAACTTGAATTAAATTGTACGAAAATTAAATTTAACTGTTTGAATTATCGTTAGATCGAATATTTTTTTAAATTTGATATAGATGCATTAATATTTCATGGCAACGGCAAACAATGCAACTCCGGATACAATGGACGGATATGCGTCCGACAATATCGTCTAGACCAATAACGTCAGTGATTCCAATTGAGAGTTCTTTAATTGACATCAACAGATTATTTCTTTGGTAAGTGGTCTGTAATGAATACACGATTGTGATGACGAAGACGTTAAATGATTGAAATAAAATAATTTAATAATATAGCTAAAAAAAGGTCAATAATATATCTAAAGATTTTGTAAATCGCTTTCTGGGAAAGAAATAGATTTAATTTGATCTATCAAAAATCGAAACGCAATTGTGACTCAGTGAGTAACTGTAATAATCTTAGAACCCACAGTGTAAACATAAAAGCTTGCATACTATATTAGTAACATTGATATCGCTCTACTTTTTACGTTATAAGAGTCAAACATAGAATATATATCAATATTTAATCTTCATATGACTAAATAAATACAAGCAAATATTTACTTTTAGAGACCAAAAGAGAAACGATCGAAACGCACACCAACACTGAGGTTAGATAAAGTTTCATCCACTACGTTAAACATCGCATTGGTAATCCGGGCGTAACATGGCAAAACACAGAACAAACTGCTTCGCTTTGTGCACTAATGAGAGCCACGTGGCTGTCCCCCGCAATGCAGACTGTACAATAAAACAATAGATCCATAGTTGTGCAGTCCTTTATTCTTGTAGGAAAAACTATCGCTTCACACAGCTCTGGTGTACCGCTGGGCGTTATTTTACCGGTGTTATTGTTTATATTTTATGATTGCCAATCACTTAAGTTATCTCTAAATTAAATATTGGTAGTAAAATATCAGATTTATTATTTATTTTACGGTGTGGATAGTAATAATTTTATTTTTTAATTTTTATATTTTGACTCTATGTACTCGAGCTTTAAAAAGTTCTTGCGGAATCTTGATTTAAGCACACCGAAATAAAGTAGAAAAATATATGAAACATTTATATAACTCACATAACTTATATAAAACGACCCTATTGTGTTGTGAGTATGACAACAATCGATAACCTAAAAAGCTCTACTTGATAAACTTCATCAATAAAAACAGAAATAAGAATTTTGTGAATGAAATAATTTCTTATAAGAATATTACAACATTTGACAACATTTGATAGTGATCTAAATATTATAGTAATAGTTTGTTATTTTAACAATGATAGAGTCCTGACATCTTATTTAGTGCAATCAAAACAAAACTTGAAATTCGGCGACATAAACACATCCAACCAGACCAGCTCCCGTGGTCTCGATGTGATCAAAAAAA